>JBBMEG010032822.1:0-21757 GCA_037832605.1 Cyclanthera cordifolia
TATCAAAGGTTTGTTATTTTAGGCTAAATTGAGAATTTAATTTTTTTTAAAAAACTGGTGAAGAATGAGGAATAAATGCCCGCAATTCATTTAAACTAACTATTTTCCACTCACCCATTTCCCTCCCCTGGGAAAATATCCTCTTTATAACACACAAAAAAGGTACACATTTTAAGAAAAGAGAAAAGGAAAAGGCCAATAATGATTTATTTAAATAAAATTTATTTGGGATTTGTTATTATTTTGTTTAAAAGAAAAAAGAAAAACCCTAACAACTAAACACCCAGCCACCGACGCACCCGCTGCCACGCTCGCACCGAATCCGCGCCTGCACGCCGCCGTCTTCGACGCAGTGATGTCGCTGTCGTTTCTGCGACACCTGTGCCGTACATGTGACTCGCGCCTGCACCCAAACCGACGCCTGCATCTGCCTTAGCATTCGAGACGGATCTGCTTCACCAGTCGTGGAACTCGCACACGCAACAGTTTGCTTGAATTGGTACTGCTATTAGAGTAATTGTGGATTAAAATGTTGTTCAAATATTTAAGTATTCCTTGTTTTAATGGGTAAATAGGCTTGTTGGAATTAATTGAATTAGGCAGCAGCTTTATGTATACAAGTTGGAGTAAGTAGTTTAACTATACAAACATAATGAGTCATTGGCTATTTTAGTTAAATGGAAATTTTGGTGGATAGTGGACTGCTGACTTTCATTTAGATTGAGGTGCTGCTAAGCATTTTGCATGTGGGCTAGCTACTCTACTCGCATAATTGGCTTAATTAAGTACAAAAAAGGGGTAGTTCATTTAACTCAAATGATGCTGTGAGGCTTGGAGCAATTTTGTAATATTAAGATTACTTTCTAATAAATAAAGATTTGGGTAAGTTGTTCAATAATTAGCTAATTTAAGGAATATTTAAAGGTACAACCCATTTAATTTAAAAGGGAAATTGAGTAATCGATTCGAGGACTAACTAGTTATACTCGTTTAGGTAATCACGTTTAGGAGCTAGTTGATCTTGACGACTGTTCGGTTCTGTATCAAGTGACCAGGTAAGGGCTTTCCTCTAGAAGTTTTGTGGTTATCATACTGATTAATTGGTTGCTTAGTTTCTCTTGATATGTACGCTGGATGTAATTTTCATGATATTGATTACTTGAAAAGCATGATAGTGGACATGATTATGGCATTCTGACTTGTCTTATGATATTTTGAACCATGTGTTGTGTTAGCTTGTAATGGATTTATTGCTTGATGTTTTGACCCACTGCATGCTGTTTAGGTCTTGAATACATATTGCTATGCCAACATGCTATTAGAATCAGGCTAGGTCGTATTTTGTAGTCTCTTTAATGTTTGCTTGTGGTGATATTTTGAGCTTGTGGTGGGACTGAGTTTTAATTTAGTGATATGTTTTAGGCTTGTCATCATCTAGAGGCTGGGAGGGCCAGAGTCACCCCCCACGATAGCCTAGTTTCACGGTAAATTGGGAACTGTGATCGGGGTGGAAGCCTATCACCGACATGAGTTCTACGGGTGTGCGATACACGTGGACCTGGGCCATAGCATGGTGAGGGCCACCAAGACGGGCTCCAAATGGTGTATCTATCTTTTGTTTTAGGCACGTGTAGACCTCGACTGTTAGTCAGAGAGTAGGCCTTCTGACATAGTGTGGAGCTGCGTGCAGCATGTGTAGAGACATACCAGGCTTAGGACGAGAGCTCCCTACGACCCCGTACTGTCTTCGTGCTTTTCCTTGGGTAGTTAGGGCAAGGTTTAGACCCTTGAGATTTGAGGTTGTAGCTCATGTGGAATGAGCTAAGGGTTTGGGACCCAATTATCGTGATGCTTCTACGATTAAGTTGAGAAACGTGGTGGTATTGTATATGTTTGGATTGTTATGTCTATTTGACGTTATGTTGAGTATTGCATGTCTAGTTGCTCAGTTATCAATTATTTAGTATGTTGTACTCCTTTAGGGGAGTTCTTACTGGGTATTTTCCAATACTCACCCTTTCTCTGAAACAACATTTCAGGTACAGGACCACGCTAGATGGGCAAACTGAGGAGGCTAGAAGACCATGAACTTGGCCCATTTGAGTTTATTTTGTTAATTCTGCATTTCTTTTATGAACTATGTCATTTAATTATTTTTCAAACAAAAAGTATTGATAGGAATCTCGAACGGTTTAAGTTGCTTATTAAAGTTGAATTTTGCTTAATTGATTGAAGAATTAAATTTGTTTTGTTGAGATGCATGTTTTGTTGAAGGGTTTAAACAGTCTTGGTGTTTTTTAAAGGAAAAAAAACCTTTGAGTCATGCATGAGTAAAGACTTGGTTTAGGACTCATCTGAGTCGGGTTTTTACAAATACGGCATTCAAACCTCAAATCATTCAATTTTTTCCAATCCAAACATCATTACCACTACCTTTAAAAATTAATTGTCTTAACAATTAGAAAAACCAAATTGAAATAAGTAAAAAAGTTGTAGAAAGAATTTTTTTTTTCTGGAGGTAGAAAAGTATTAACAAATATTTTTATATTAACTCTGTCGACTAACCGTTGAGCGTTCTATGTGCTGTCAATGGGATTTGATAACTCTGTCAACAATTTTTTTTGTTCATTTGGTTTTTGGATTTCCTTGCAGTTCAATGATTTGGAGTTCTAAAAGCTGCAAGTAGATGCTGTTTCGAGTTTGTACTGGTTATTCGAGCTCAAGTAAGTTAATGGTTTATAGAATTGCGCAATAAGTGTATGTAATGTTTAGCTTTACGCATAGTTGTTAGAATGTTCAATCAGCATATATCGTTATTTCTTACTTTTAGCTGCGTATGGAAGATTTAAAATCGAAGTGTTGTGTTTTAGGGCATTGATTGTTAGGCATCCGTGTCAAGTCAAGTATCGAGGAAGAAAACATGCGAGAAGAGTAGCGGCCTTCGCTCTTACTCATTACTTCGTCTTTACGTATTATCTTTAGTGGTTAACTTGGTTTGGTTAATATGCAGTCAACGTAAATCAGGCGATGATTTCAAATTTGGCGGTAGCTGTCCTAAAATGAATTGGTCGGAACATTCGAAAGCTCATAAAGATTTCACATGTCAGAAGAAGTTTCTGTCCTCAAATTTCCTCTTCTCTCTACCAGAACAAAAGCCATCTACTAAAGGAGCAACGAGCGCTGGGTATATAATTAGCTTAGCTTTAACAAACCCTCATAGGAGTACTTGTGCTTATACCCTTTGCCTTATTTTTCATAAAGTAATGATGAACGGTAGCTTTCCACACTAAATTGTAGCTTCTGAAATCACAAGTAATAAATTCTCTCTTTCTTCAAATTATATGGACCTAGTTTATAAATTAACCTAGTTTCTTATCACACATAAAAATAATAGTCGAAGTATAAAAAACTGGTAATTTCAAATTGATAGAAAATTGGAGTTCTCCACTTTTGGCATTGTTTGCTTGTCTCCATTATTTATTACTATTCTCTTTTTTTCTTGTGTTCAGTAATTTGACCTTTCAGATGCTGAATACTCAAAGAGTACAAAGGTCTCAAATTGAAAAGGTAAATAATGCATACCTTGTGTGGGAAGGTAGGCCAAAACAAGGGATTATTTTATCAATTATGGAAGAATATTTGACAAGCACGTAAAGTGTGTGTGTGTACAATGTTTTGAAAGGCGCACCCAAGCGCGCGCCTAGGCGCAACGTGCGTAATAAGGCGCGCGCCTTTTGGCGCCTGGCTTGAAGCCCTAAGGCGCGCGCCTTGGGGGCTTTAGTATTCTTTTTGTATTTTTATTTATATTTTCCTTATTCTTTTATTGTTTCGGCCCTTATAGCCTTTGGTTTTGGGGTCGTTGCGCCCCCAAACCCCCAAAACCGAGATTCCCGTACTAGGTCATTCGTAGCGCGAGATAAGTTTTTAAAGTATCAAAATGTCTAAAATGTCTTAAATCAATTATGCGTGTTTATATATCATTTTTTTAATAAAACTTCATTTCTTTCAATGAAATGAAGGTTTATAGTTGAGTTTATATATGATTTATATATTTTCCTGAATTAAACTTCATTTCTTCCAATGAAATGAAGGTTAATATTTGAATCTTATGTTTGTTCTGTATAGTATTCTTGGTTAAAAGTTTATTTTTCTTCATGAAAAGTATTTTGATTGTGCATAAATTCCTATATGTATATTTTTTAATGTCTTTTTATATAGTGCTCCTTAAGTAAAAAAGCCCGCGCCTTGCGCCTCAGGCCCCAGAGGGCCATTGCGTCTTAGCGTGCCTTGGGCTTTTTAAAACATTGTGTGTGCATATATATGTATATATTTATCTTTCTATACGTATATATAAAATATTGATGTATGTCTATGTGTGATTGTGTATATATATATGTATGTATATGCACATACACATGGATGAATTACAAACACACATATATAAATATAAATATTGATGTATGTATACATGTGATTGTGTGTGTATGGTATACATATATTTTGATATATATGTATGTATATGCATATACACATGTATATATATATGCATATGATTATTTTACAAACAGATAGCCTTGTCTCTATATTTAAGGTGCAGATTGCATTAAACTTGATACCGACAACCAAGAGTAAGTATATATATTTTAAATGATGGAGAACTAACTTTCAACGATGAATGTAGAAAGGCCCCAGAAAAAGGGGCAATTCAAAGAGGGGAGTACAACCCCTTTTTGTATATGTTATTCGTCAATGAAATACCAGTTATATTTTTATTCTTCTTAGAAGACACTGCTTATACATGCGTGGGTTTTTGACTTTTTTAGTTTAATTAATATCATGCCAATTCAAGTGCTTATCATATTATTGCAGCTTTCTTCTGTTTCTCGGTAGCATTTATCTGATGCCACTAACCTTGCTAAAATAAAAACTAAGTTATTTTGGTAATTCCATTTCCCGAATCGTATCCATTTTTTATTTTTCTTGTATTAGATGAAAAATTGGAGCTGTGTATCACCAGCACACCTCTTGAAATACTAATTCTCCAATTAATTCTACCTATTGTGTTCCTTGGCAGGCGTGGCACATTCTTTCAAATCTCCAAATTTCTTGTAGACATTATGTAAAACCTGGAAAAGATGGACAAGTTAAGGATGTTCTAGCCGACTGCCCTAGTGCTGGAAGAAATACATCAAATAGCTTGTCTGATGCCAATGCTGGTTCTTACTGTATGAAAATCAATAAAAATTTCAGTGAATTTCTTGTCGACTCCACTAAACCTTCAAGTTTCACACCGAATCATTCTGCATCATGTAATACTAAAGCTGTGGTAGGCCAAAATGGCGTAGATGGGAATACTATGGCCAGACCATTGACAGTCAATCATTCTCATTCTCAAAGTTTAGATCGTTCATTCAGTTTTGCTACTAACCAGAAAAATATCTGTTCCTCATTTTTAGAGGATGAGGATGACGACATAATAGAGGTAATCATAGTCAAATTTATCATTATTTAGTTACGTAAAGCAAATTTAGACACACTTGTCTTGGTTTTCTGGAGTTAGTTTTAGCTCGGTTCCAAATTTATCACATTTATATGCAATTGGAAACAATCTTTTATTTCTGAAATTGTTCACAGAATATTGACGTGGACCAAATCGTTGAACAATACCAATCCCAATCAACTTGCACACCTCAACCTTCAATTTCTAAGCTTCCACCAATCACTCCAATAATTGAGAAAGATAACGTTGCTAGACAAGAGGATTCTAATTTTCCAGATGAATTGTGCACAAATTGCAGTCATGGTTTTAAGGTATAATTTTTTTCTATTATATCTTTACCCCTAACCTTTTATCTGCTACTATGTTTTGTTCAGCGTGTCTTGTTTACCTTACAGATTGTACTATGCCCAGAAGCTTCAGGCCATTTACAGGAGTTGAAAGATAAGCTCATTTCTATATCAAATGATCTGCTCGATAATTTTAATAACCTGAGCCCAGTGCAGATTGATAGGCTTCGGCAAGAAAGGTTTGCAGCGTTTGCTATCATGTCTCCGATCCTGTTGTTAAATTAGGTTAAACCGCAAATCAAAACAAAAGTTTAAGGAACAACCCGATAGGTAGATAATTATTATTCAATTGGACTATGGCATGTTGTTAAAGTTAGTTTCAAATTTATTATAGACATCAATTTATATGGACCATGACGTTTGAAAGTATATTGACTAATATCAAAGTTTTAAAAGGCTAATGGTGGCCTTGAGACTTTTCCTCCTTAAGAGGCGAGGCATAGGCCTCGAGGCGGTATAAGCCTCAATTTTAATTTAAAATATTATAAAAATTCTAAATTTGTGTAAACATGTACGGTAAAACATAATTCCTATGGGAAAATACATAAAATATTACACCAACACTAATAGGATTGAGTTTTTATGGAAAATGAAACAATTTCATTGTTGAATGAAACATAAGCGATTCTCTACCACCTATAGTGAATACAACAAATAACTCCAAAAGAAGATGAGAAAGAAAGTAAGCCAACAAATTATCAAAAAATTAAATTAGTGGTTCTAAAATGATTATTTGCCTAAGAATTCATATGAAAAAATATGTCATCTAAATCAATGACTAAAGCATTGCATGAGAATGAGATCATGAACCAAGTTTAAGTAGTAAAAGTGTAGTAATTCATATTACTATATGGTTCAAAGTCCAAACTCTTATATTTAAAAGGATTGAAAAAATAAATTAATACCATTCTACTAGTTATTCTATGAGGCGTAGGGACTTTAAACTTCAAGGTGTTACTATTGAGGCGTAAGCCTCACTTGTGTGAGGCGTAAGTCTCTTATGAACCAACAAAGGCGTAAGATTTGAGACAAAAAGTCAGCGCTTTGCCTTGAGGAGAGCCTCAAGGCGTAAGCCTCAATAGCATTTTAAAACATGGACTAATATAGAAGAAAATTGGATCAAAATAATATTTTAACCAATAATAATCTAACACCAAGGAACAACTTGATAAGTAGATAATTATTATTCAATTGATGAATATTATGTGATGGATTGCATTTGCATATTACAAAGTTTTAACATTATTAAATAATTGGAAATTTAAAAAGAACTTTCAAAACAAAGTAATTAAAAGAGACAAAGTGATAAATATTAATGAAAATGAGATTTCATGTACAAATGAAACACGGTTTTTATTATAAAAATTGTTCATATAAATATAATATAAAATACAACCCTTTCACGAAATCCATATCTAAACGAGACATTCATGCAACTTCTTTACAAAAAAAAAATAATCCAAACGAGCTATTGCGTGTAACTCTTCTACAAGAAACCACATCCAAAGCATGCAACTTCTCTTCAAAAATCTATAGTCAAACAAGCTATTACAACGATCCTAAATTTTCTAATCTCTCAAAGTCTTTCTAACCACTTAAAATAATTCCTCATGCAATTCCTCATCCAAACACCCCATGGATGTGCAATTATTCAAAAAGACAAACTTAAATATATACTCATTTTTTTTTATATATAATAACAACCTTGACAACCAAATATAGTAGGGTAGACTCTTGGTGCAATTGAGGCTTGCGCAAGTTGCCTTCGTACCTTTTACACTCACAAATATGAAAAAAATGTAACTATGTACGGAAAGAAAAAATAATATAATGACTTTTGGTTGCATCTATTTATGTACAAGAATAAATTTATCTGTCTTCTATAAGTAGCATGTTTGTTTGTTGCTTGTGTACATAATACATAAAAAAATGGAAGTTAAATTATTGTTTCATTCATTTTCAGGATACATTTAAACAAACAAATTCAGTCGCTAGAAAAACATCTTTCTCTCAATGTAATTAAAGTGGAAAGACATAGGTCTAATCTTTTGGCAACGACAGTAACTCCAACGAATTTTCAGTTTGAAACACCTCAAGGAGTTGAATTCAGGACTGCTTCAAAACTTAACACTTCTCAAGTTCATCTTCACAATGAGCCTAGGCAGATTGAGCCATGGAACTCGATGGTTTCATCCTATTCTGTTGAAAGGTTCGGAACGTCTTCTGTTCCAGTGGAGAGAGAACCGTACATTCCTAAAGTGATCGATGTCAACTACATTGAAGGTTCTAATGACCAAAAGTGGAGCGATCGAACTTTTTCTTGGACTAAAAAGTTGGAGGTGACACTTTAAAGCTATTATTAAGCTTCTGCCATCTTTTGAGCTCATAGTCTTCTATCTGATATGTTTTATTTATGCTTCAAGGCTAATAACAAAAAAGTGTTTGGTAATCACTCATTTCGTCCAAATCAACGAGAGGTCATTAATGCTACAATGAGTGGGTATGACGTCTTTGTTTTAATGCCAACCGGAGGGGGGAAGAGCCTAACATACCAGGTAAAGGAACACATCTCAAAATCTCCAGCACTTACGTTACATATAGGTTTCTGTTTTGACATTCAAGCAGTTCTATCATTTATGTCTATTATTCACATTCTTTTTGACTTTGGAACTCTAAGCATCTGCTATCACACAAGTATCACAAGTATTTTCAGTGCTGTGAATTTGTTCTTGCTGATTGCTAGGAATTTGACGTCTTTACTTTATAATTGAAAATTTTACAATTTTCTGCAGCTCCCTGCTTTGATTTGTCCTGGTGTAACATTAGTGATCTCCCCACTTGTGTCACTTATTCAAGATCAGATTATGCATTTATTGCAGGCAAGTTTAACCTTATGGAAATTTTCATATTCTGGTCTTTTCTTTCTAAAAACAATTTTATAACACACCGTAGGCAAACATACCGGCTGCATACCTAAGTGCCAATATGGAGTGGAGTGAACAACAGGAGATTTTTAGAGAACTGAGTTCTGATTGCTCGAAATTCAAGCTGTTGTACGTCACACCAGAAAAAGTTGCAAAGTTAGTATCACCTGTTGTGTTCTAAGTGTAATATCTTGATTCATTAGTTTTCATTTTATTCCATCATCATTGCTAGTTGTTAATTAGTAAACCCAAAAGTTTAAGTTGAAGGGTAAATTTGTTTATAACAATAGTATTTTCCCTATTGTAAGCTTGAAAATTTGAGAAATGCACGATAAATTGAAATTAATATTAATTGAAGATGAAACAACTTGACATGAGTTTGAACTCAAGATGTTATACCATGCTAAATCTTGTTAAGTTACTCATCAACTCAAAAGCTACCTCAATTATTCTCGTGAGACATATCTTATGACCTTACAATATTTGAATCACAAGAAAATTTGTTGTAAATTAATTCTTATATAGATGACCACAATGAATTGAACTTATTACCTCTTAGTTCGCCAAGATTCTCTTAACACTAGGGTGTCAACAATAATTACATTATGGTATAAGAGATAGTGAACTATTTAGTTATTTTTAAATTGACAAAATGCGTATAGTTAACTGATATTTCGATTGTTTTAGTAAACATGAGATTTGTGGCACGAGTCCGAAAATTGATGAGATGAACCAAATGCTTCAGGTCTTGAAACTCCAGCACCTTTTCTCTACGACATTCTTTACGCCAACAATCTTCTGTTTCACAAAGTCAATTGTTAAGTCTTGATTTCATCTTTTAGTTGCTACCATCCAGCTGCAACTGTTCTAATTTCACTTTTTATAGGTTCAATAGATTCAGAAGAGTCTTAAAGAAGTACAATCTAAGGAAATTTTTGAGATTTACTTGATGTACTGCAGCCAAAACCTTTGTTCTTTTCGTACAAAAAAGTTTACAATATAAGTAACCACATTCACAGATATAAAAAAAATCTATAGAAAGGCCCCCTTCTCAACATTAACGTAGGCACGAGGAGCTCTATCCTATATATCACATTACTTGGTGAGTTAGTTCCCCACGCACATTTTCTTTTCCATGCACTAATAGTTAGAAGCTTATGAAAGTATGAACATTTTGTTTTCTATGCACTAATAGTTAGAAGCTTATGAAAGTATGAACATTTTTGTTTTCTATGCACTAATAGTTAGAAGCTTATGACAATTTTCAACGAAAAAGAACTTTTTCTTGACTACATGGTTTCTCTTGGTGGAAATGAATGGAAGTTCTTGGGGGATGGATTTTTTTTCTCCCTTTGATTTGTTTGATGGATAATTTATTTTAGAATGACTTTTTGAAGTACAGCCACTGTGAGTTTGTTTAGTTTGTCATTTTTCATCTCCAATTGGATATCTTTCTTGAAAACCTTTAGGCATTCTTTCATGATTCACCTTAAGGCATTCTTTCTTGATTTACCTGTAGAGGTTCGAAATTCGCTTGTTGATTTCATCTATCAATCAAATTGCTTCTTATTCCAAAACATAAAACGTTCCTCCCTGATTAGCAAAATCCCGTTTACATTTTTTTTAAACTATTTGAAGTTCATTATTTTTTAATGGTATAATATATGTAAAAAATATTGAGATTGATTCTTTTCCTTTCTTTTTTTAATTAATTGTACAGAAGCGATGTTCTTTTGAGGCATTTGGAGAGTTTGAATGCACGTAACTTGCTTGCCAGAATTGTTATTGATGAAGCGCATTGTGTGAGTCAGTGGGGGCATGATTTTAGGCCAGATTATCAGGTTTATTCTCAAATGCCTTCGACCTGCCTTCCCACTATCTAAAACAGACAAAAAATTTGAGTGAGGGTGAACCCTCAACTATTTTGGCGGGATGTGTGCTTTGACATGTCACACGACCAAGATGCAATTGCTGGTATTTCTTTCTTTTGGGTTTTGATTAGCAGTTCCTTGACATCTACATCTACATCTACATCTACATCTACAGGGCCTTGGCATCTTGAAACAGAAATTCCCTAAAATTCCAGTATTAGCTCTAACAGCTACTGCAACAGCGAGTGTAAAAGAGGATGTTGTGCAAGCTCTTGGACTTGTGAACTGCATAATTTTCCGTCAAAGTTTCAATCGGCCAAATTTACTGTAAGTGAGGAGTTGAATGTAAGCCTCTGTTGGGCTTCTGTGATTCTGATTAATTTATCACTGCTGTTTTTTTTTCACCCATAGCATTGGAAATGGAAAAAACATTATTTCTTGAATGACTTATTTAGAACCGGAAGATCCCGCCATTAAGTTGGAAAGGAAGTTTAAGACATTCATCATTAAATTTTATATGGCAAGAAATTATTTTCATTGACGAGGGGAGCAAAAGAATTTAGCGAAGAACCTAAGGAAGCAAGGTTGTGGAAAAACATTTCAAATGGAATAGAGATTAGATAAAATAGTAGTGGAGGCTTTTTGAGCATATATACTTCGATTTGGAATGCCACATGTTCGACACTTCGACACTTGTAGTTGTTGCAATTATGTCAAAGTTAGCTGAACAAATTGAGTATGCATCCTGCATTTGTTGGGCATGTGTCTTATACTTTTCAATCACAGTTGACACGTTTCAAATACTTATTTACGTGAAATACATAGAAATACATGTGAGCATTATTGACTTGATTTTTTTTCAAAGAGGTCTTCGAGTTATGTTTTTTTTGGAGATTTCAGTTTAAATTTGATGAACGAGTTTAATTGTAAAATTTATTGTTATTTGTAGGTCTAAAACTTAAGAGGGCGCGATTCAATTTTTTGTTATATAAAAATGAAAATATTGGGGGGGATTTTTGAGTTTTTGATAAAAAAGAAGAATGCCGTTCCTGTTTTCCCTTCAGGAACCTAGATTCTGCCTCTCTTACAACTAGATTCATTCTTGGTGATTTCGAACTCCTTTTTGTTTTTCTTTTAACCGACAGGATGTAGTCATCCGACATAAATTCCTTAAAGAATTTGACGTAGAATTTTCTTTCATTCTAGACTAGGACGGCACCTGATTTTAGCCTTCATAGAGAAGCCACACTATTAAATGATTGAATCGAAAGCAAGAGAATATACTTAAACTTCCATTCAACTAAAATTCGTGATGACTGAGGGGCCAATAAATAGATACTTTCATGCGATTTACTCTAATCATTGCTCTTGCAGGTATTCTGTGATTCCAAAGACTAAGAAATGCCTGGATGATATTGATAAGTTCGTCAAAGAAAACCACTTTGATGAATGTGGAATTGTTTACTGTCTTTCAAGAATGGACTGTGAAAAGGTTGCTGAAAGGTTACAGGTTGGTTTCCTCTGTCTTCTTGCATAAGTAGAATATTCCTGAGGGACTGCTTCATTAGTAGAGTTTTGGGATCACCAATGTGTGCTCCTTTGGAGGTCTTAGGATTGAAACTTACGAGTGAGTTTAATTGTAAAACTTCTTGTTGTCTCCTGAGTTTGAGCCTTAGGAGGGATGCACGTGCTCATGGATATGTAGTGGAGTTTGATTCTTGGTTATTGAAAAAAGTGTATAAGTAGAATTTTTAGGACGACAATCGCTAGTGAGAACTTATATAAGGTCAAAAATTCAAAAGTTGAATTGAATTCTTATTAGAGATGTCCATTTCCCCACAGGGTCGAGTCCCCGCCCTTAATGGGGTGGGGAATCCCCGGTTAGGCCAGGGACGGAGGGAACATTTTATCTGTTGGCTCAATCAGGCTGGAAATAGAGAATGCATTCCCATCCCCATTTCACTAAATTATGTATTTAGATGAGTATCTTTCTTTAATAATTCACAATATAGTTGAAACTAGATCGGGGTGAGGATTCCTCGTGGAGAACTCACAAATATTTTTCTTTTTTGAATACTTTTTAAAGTAATAATTTCAAAAAACTTAATATCTATAGTTTCAATTATATTGTGAAATATTAAAGAAAAATACCCATGTGAATAGATAATTTTTCCAACAAATATTTTGTATCTAAAAAGTAAAGGTATAAAATAAAGAGGAATTTTTTTTTTTTTTAAGAAAAGAAAAAAATGTAAACAAGGCAATCGAGGAAACTGGTATAGGGAATGCATTCCCAATCTCTAGCCCCATTTAGCCAACGAGAAATTATTTTCTCCATTTCTTGCCTAATCGGGGATTTACAGATCCAACCTTGCAGGAAAATATACATCATTACATGTCAAATGTGAGGGCATATGGATTAAAAGAGTTTTATGTGTATTAGTAAAGTATAACTCAGCTTCAGCTCAGATGTGTGATAATCAAGCTGCTATTGGCATAACCAAGAATCTGATTAGCCTCGAATCCTCAAAGTGTACAAAAGGAGGATTAAATGATCATGTCAGAGACATGCGTGTAATGAAATAATAAATGTTGTAATAGTAATATAGTAGGCTTGTGTAGAGAAATAAGCATGTGATAGGCACATGACTAGTTTACATGTGAGAGGCACATGGAAGGTAGTTATTGCTAGTTTGGGGGTAGGGGTCATTTCATTCATGGAACATTTTGTGTAATTCTCACTTCTTGGAGAGGAACAAGATCCTTGTTCTTGGCTTTTGGCAATCAAATTGACAGATTCTATCAGAATCTTGTTCTTCATGATAGGACAATACATGTTGAAATCGATCGACACTTCATCTCAGAGAAAGTTAATAATGATGTGGTTCAACAGAAGGGGTTCAACTCACTTATGTTCCTACCAAACATCAGTTGATAGATATTCTCACTAAATCATTACCAAGATCTAACTTTGAAGATTTAAGTAGCAAGTTGACTTTGTATAATATATACAATTCAACTTAAATCCTAAATAAGATAGTATGAGTATTCTTGTAATTGCACTTTTCTACTATTAGATATATATTTTAGATTCTATTCTTTTTTTTTTGAAAGATTTACGTGGGATTAGGAAACCTTTGTATATTTGTATATATAGTTGATATTTGATTAAAGATTGAGTAAGAAAAATTAGGTAAAAATGTAAAATGCATTGGTTGAAGGTAGACGAAAACGTAAGTAATTTTCATAGATTCTTAGTTGCTTGAAGAAGGTAGCTTCCAATTTCACAACTCCAATTCATAAGATCAGCCACTTATATCTCCAGCTGAAATTGCTCAGAAAATTTAACCTTGTTCTATATCATAAGCTTCCCGGCCAAAGATTTATTCCTTGTAACGTAGTTTGGCTTAAAATTTCTATGAATAAGAATCTCCCATTGATCAAGCATTTTACTAATCACTTCACTTGGAAAGAACAAGCCTCTAGCCAGACGGTTATACTAGTGATTTTTTTGTTGCATTTTGGCCCAAAGTAAAATCTGATTTCAAGAGATTGTTTGATGAATTCCACCAAAATGGTCACTTGAATTCCTTGCTTGAAAAAGTACTTCATATGTTTAATAAAAAAAGAAGAAGATGCGTGCTGAGTCTAGGACTTTAGACTTATTAGTCTCGCCACTTTAGTTTACATAATAGTGGCAAAAGATTGAAACCCAAAGAAGAATTTGGATCCATTTTTATTTGCAAATGAAACTTGATTTCGAGAAAGCTTATGACTATGTAGATTGGGAGTTGCTAGAAGAAGTTTTACTTCTCAGGGGGTTCCATTCCATAGAAATGGATTCAATGGATTGCGGGCTGGATTTTAAATCACAAGTACTCGGTGATCATTGATGGAGGTCCAAAAGGAATAATACGTGCTTCAATGGGTTTAAGGCAAGAGGATCCACTTTCTTACTCCTCCTAATTAGTGAATTGTTTAGCTCAATGATAGAAAATATCTATGCCAATGGGATATATGAAGGATTCAAGGTGGGAAAGAACAATGTTCTTGTACCTTTGCTTTAATTTGTTGATGAAACCTTGGTTTTTTTTGTAAAGATGATGATAATATGATGGAAGTTCTTACTAACACAGTGAACTATTTGAATGGTGCTCGGGTCTTATTAATTGTGATAAATTAGCTCTTTGTGGGGTTAATATGGATGATGCTATAGTAGCTACACAAGCCTCCCAATTAAATTGCGAGCAGGAATCTCTCCCTATCATTTATCTCGGCTTTCCTTTGGGTGGTCACCTCGAGAATTTTCCTTTTTGGCAGTCGGTTAAGACAAGTTACAGAAAAAGTTGGATAAATGGAAATTGAAGAGTTTAAATATTTTTTATATTTCAAACATATGATACAACTCAATATTTATACACAAAAAATAAGTGAAAGAAAAAATTTAATCTAAACCAACTCTTAGACTTTAAGAACCGAATAACAAATTTAAATGGAGATACTATCTTCCAAACTTTGACATTACTTTCAACAAAAACACTTCATCTTGTCGTTCGAGGGAAGTTTGACATTATGCTTCTCTGTTTTATCAAGCATCTCATCATACTACTTATCTGTTTCTAAAATGGCTCCTCAAGTTTCTAATTCCATGGAGAAAATGATTCAAAGGTTTCTACGAGCCAGTTCAAAAAGTAGAGTCTGAACCATCTAGTTAGTTGGAGCAAAGTATCCCAAGCTAAGATTATGGAAGGCCTGAGTTTAGAAGTTGTTCATTGTAGGAATGTAGCTTTGCTTGCTAAACGGGGATTAGAGTTGTCCATTGGGTGGGGCGGGACGGGACGGGGATGGCTTTATCGGGTAGTGATTCCCCACAAGAAATACGGAATACATGGGTATCGGGTTCTCGGCGGAGAATTATTTCTCATTTATTTTTCTTGTTCTCAAATTTTTACAAACTTTCTCAATCCTAATTCAATTCTCTAACTTTAGATAATTTTTTCAATAGTTAAGTTAAATGTTAGTTTTAATTAGGTAGTTAATCATGTAAGAAAAATACTCATCTAAATAATTTTTTCTAAAACTTTATGTATATAAATGCAAAATATAAAATAAGAATCATACAATATAATGTGTGAACAAGGCGAGGAAACAGGGATGGGGAATTATTTCCCATCCCATCTCTGTTTAGCTCGCGAGGAATTTTTCATCCCCACTCATTCATCCATTTCTCGTCTAATTGAGGATTCTTTGCCCTATTAAGGGCAGGTTCCCGTAGTTCCTTGGGGAAATGAATCTCTTGTTAAAACAAACATGGTATTAAAATAGGAGGTCTGGAGTTCGAGTCTCAGTCATGTTTCCTCTCCAATTGAAATTGAATTGTACTTGTAGATATTTCTCTAATTTCTAAACCCACAAGTGAGGGGAGTGTTGGTTGGTATAATTAAATTTATCCCAACTCATCAACTTAAGCTTTTGGGTTGATTGGTGGTTTAACATAATTCAACAAATTATCCACTTATCTTCCTCGAAATATATTTCATTCCCATTGGCCACTACACAATGGAATAACTTAGAAAAAGAAGGGAGCTCTAAGACTATTCTTTCTAGCTCCTAAACAGTCCTTTGACCTCATCCAAAAACCACAACTAAAATAAAAGGATCATGCTTGCTCACAACAATCCTATACCTAAGGGAATTAGAACCGAGATGAAACTGCCACAGCCATTTTGCTCATTCCCTAGCTTTAACCCACCTAAAGAAGAAGTTAACATAATTTGTGCTACAGTGATTGAAGTATGTATGTCTAAATTTAATCAATTACTTTTCAGGAATGTGGACATAAAGCAGCCTTTTATCATGGTAGCTTGGATCCTGCCCAGCGCTCCTTCATTCAGAAGCAATGGAGCAAAGATGAAGTTAATATAATTTGTGCTACAGTGGCTTTTGGAATGGGTAGGGCTGACTATTGCTTGTCAATGTATTGATTTATTGAGAACTATGCACTAATTTAGATATTTCAGGTATCAACAAGCCAGATGTTCGTTTCGTCATTCATCATTCTCTTCCAAAGTCGATTGAAGGCTACCATCAGGTAATTAATTGAATTTGCTTCTTGGGCTGGTTTTGTATATAAGTTAATAGTTTTGTTAAAAAAATGTATTGTTTGAATTTCTAATCCAACCAAAGAACATAAATATCACAATTGGCCTTTCTTAATTCATTTTTCATTTTTCTTTTACTAAAATAAGTTATGCTTTATTATGATGTTGGATTATTGAAAGTATTGTTTACTATGTTGCCTTACTGTGGGTTTCTAATGTTTTAGGAGTGTGGGCGTGCAGGCAGAGATGGTCTGCGTTCATCTTGTGTGTTATATTATAGTTACAGTGATTACGTAAGTAGTGTTAATGAATAATGCTTTATTTTGTCTGGCTGTAAAGACTGTATATTACATTCTATAGGTTCTTCAAACGTAGGTTGGATCCTTGTATCAGTTGATTATCACATACCTGTATATGCCAATACTTTTTGAACATGTATGTAGATACGAGTCAAGCATATGATTTGCCAAGGAGCCACTGAACAAAATCCCCTTGTATCTGGATATAATCGTACCAATCTGGGCAGCACTGGAAGGATACTGGAGACCAACACTGAAAATCTTTTGCGCATGGTACACAAAAGATTCTACCTTTCGTTTTTTTTGAGGTATTATTAGACTAATCAAATCATAATTTTATTCTTTATTTGATTATTTAGGTCAGTTATAGTGAAAATGACGTTGATTGCCGACGTTTGCTACAACTTGTCCATTTCGGGGAGAAGTTTGATCCTGGAAACTGCAAAAAAACATGTGATAATTGTTTGAAGTCCTTAAATCTTGTAGAGAAGGATATCACTGATATTGCTAAGCAAATGGTCTGGTACAAACTTTTTGTAGTGTTCTAAATTTCTGTGAAACTTTGTCGTTATGTTAATGTGAATATTGATTTGTATGGTTAAATTTGGATATTGTTCTAAGGTTGATTTGGTGAGGTCAATGGGGCAGAAGTTTTCGTCCTCTCACATACTTGAAGTCTACAGGGGATCCTTGAGCCAGTTTGTGGGTTACGATATACACTTTTGTTTTGTCTTTTTTGTTTATTTTCGCTATTAGTTTTCCAAGTTAAGTAGTTTTTCTAATTTTCCTTTTATTGATAAAACCAGGTCAAAAAGCATAGACATGAAAATTTGAGTCTGCATGGTGCTGGAAAACATCTGTTGAAAAGTGAAGCATCCCGAATATTGCACCATCTTGTTATTGAAGATATCCTTGTGGAAGAAGTGAGGAAAAGTGATATTTATGGATCGGTCTCATCCTTACTTAAGGTGATTAACTATTTGTTTCATTCTATTATTACTCAATGGAAAAAATAATGTGTTTCTAAGATAATGATCTCCTTTTATCTTATTTTTTGAAATCCCTTACCGCACTTTCTTTTTCAATTGTCTATATACAAGTATAGATGATGTTTCAATTTGTCATCAGGTGAACGAATCCAAGGCTCGCAGTCTCTTAAATGGAGAGCAGCGAATCACATTAAGGTTAAATATTTTCTTCCTCGTAATAGTTTATTGTTAGTGTGCTGTTTCTGTGACAACTTACAATTCATAAATTAGTGCACGGATATTATCTATGGTGATGAATTGAGATAAATTTAATTATATCAACCTAACACTCCTCACTCATGGACTTGAAAATTTGAGAAATACCTTACAAGTGGATATTACTTTTAATTGAGAAGGAGCTTCATAGAGTTTTGAACTCAAGACTTCTTGTATAGATTGTAGTAAATTTAATTATATCAATCAACATATGGTATAAGTATTGGCATCGATGTGTCATCTATTATCTATCATAGCTTTTGTTAACTTTTTTTAATCTCACATCGTGAAATCTCCAATTGGCCAGTTTTTATTTACCTTCTCATTGATTTTGTTTAGTCTTGTTCTGTTTGACTAGTGTTCTGCCTTGTGTTGCTGGTTTCTTATACTTAATGTTTTATTTCTTTCCTTTTATGGCTTTTGGTTTTCTTTTTGTAATTGATTTTTTGCATCCTGTTTTTTTCGCTTTTCATTTTCTCAACGAAGGATTTTGTATCTTGTTTAAAAAATATGGAGCATTTCATATTAAGGAATTGTGAAAGGAAAATATGACAATGTGTCCTGATCCACTTAACAAACCATAGAAGATCAGGAAAAGGCTTTCTCGATTGGTTCTTTTGTAAAACAAAAAAGCCACTTAGTTCTCTAGCAAGAGTACTTTCTCTGAATTTGGGTAATAGATTGAAGTTTATACATTAGATTAAGCAAAGGAACTGCCAAGCAATAACACAATCGGCCTACATGTGCTCCCAATTGTTGTTGAACTAAAAAAAGGAAGCAAGAGAACAATTGAAGTAATATAATGTCCTTATGCTACATCTTTGTTTATCACTTGACAGCTAATTTTTTTCTCTGGCACATGACACATCTTGTAGGTTTCCATCAAGTACAAAAACAATTAAACTGAGCAAATCTGAAATGACTCCAGCTAAAGGTTCTCTTGTAGCCGGCAAAGTATATCCCAATGTCGATACTCCTGCTCAGCATCAATCTGAAGTTGACGTGGTAATTTATTAAAAAACCATGTAGCTTCATGTACACTTTGATTGTTTTGTTTTGTTTGTGCTGTACAATTTGTTGCATGGGTTGCTCCTGAGCAGGAAAATGATTTTATTTTCTTACTGCAGCAACTCTCAGCAAAGTTATATTCTTCCTTGCGAATGCTTCGTACAAATCTCGTTAAAGAGGCTGCAGATGGTGTTATGGCGTATCATATATTTGGGTGGGTTTTACTAATTTCACTGCTCTATCTACTGTGAAGATGTTACTATTTTTTTTTCTCTCTCTCTCTCTCTCTCTCTCTCTTCTTCTTTCTCGCTTTATTCTAATATGGGAATTTTAGTGACCATTATCCACAGAAAAGCTCTTCTAGTTCTATTTCCTATATTTAAGGACATAACTAAAGAGATCCGATATGACTGACGCCCAAAAGAAGCCACAAAATGTATTTAATTATGGAATTCGATGATGTTATATATGTCATTTTGTTTTATTAATCGATGTCCTACAATTTTTGTAAAAACATTTTGATCTGACCCAATTCTCTCTTTCGTTTCAGAATATAATTAGGCTGCATCAGGCTTTTGTTAAGATTTTGTTTTTTGTTTTTTTTTTAATTTTTTCTGTTTATGTTCAAATTTCTGTGATAATTGATGTGTACTGATTAGTTAGTTACATTTCTTCCCCTCTACCTAGAAATGCCACATTGCAGCAGATAAGCCGAAGAGTCCCCAGATCAAAAGAAGAATTGCTTGACATCAGTGGCATTGGCAAGTAAGTTATTATTATTTTATTTCAGTTTTGTTATGTACAGTACGTTACTTTATAATACAGAACCTTTGACCAAAAAATCTCCTTGCCTTAGGGCTAAGGTAAGCAAGTATGGAGACCGTATTTTGGAAACCATAGAATCTACCATCAAGGAATTCTACGGCACAGAGAAAAATAGAAGCAACAGTAATGACAGTAACGATTCTGGAAAGAGAAGACGAGATGGAAATAAAGATGAACAATTTGAGGACAATAATGCCGCCAAAAGTAATGATCGATCGAAGAAAAGGGCAACAAAATTTCAGAACAAAGTTCCCAAGATCGATACTTGTATGGAGCCAGAATGCTTGGATCAATTTGTTGACAGTGAGCTGGATTTTGATGAGAGTCATTATGAAATTCATGACTTGGAGGGGAAGGATGACCAGGATCCTCGTAATGATGGAAGAGTGCTACCTTCATGGCGATAACAAAAAGTCTGGTTCGTATCTATATGCTTCTGAGATGAATTATATATTATTGTTTTCTTAGATTCTTTTTTGATATGTATATAACTGAAAATGGGGGCCAACATGAGCAGTAGCTCAACGACATCAACACCTAACGAGAACTCTCCCTATCCCCAACCCCCAACTGTTGTAAACTAAAAAGAAAAAGTATAACCGAAGGTGAGGCCATCTTTGGGGAAGGCATTGGTGGTTCTTATATGTACCAATGACATGAAGAAATTAAAAATAGTTCTTTTACAAAAGATTTTTTTTTTTTTTTTGGAGCGGTTGTAGTGGATTTGTTATTCAGAACTTTTAGTTCCTTGACCAAGGTGTTGCCTCGTGGGTAAAGGCTTGGGTCTCCAAACTAAGCTCATTTAGAAGTCTTAGTTATGAAACTCACGAGTTAATTTAATTGTGAAATCTCTAGTTGGTTCAGGCTATGGGTATGGGTGCCCCGATATGAAGTGGGGTAAAGCATAGTTTCCGGTCATAAAAAAAGACTCTAGGAGAAACAATTGTACAACGTAGAGTATAAATATTGTTCAAGTATGGTTGTTAATGACTTTTGATCTCTTTCTACTAATTTTTTTTCACATGGAGCTTCAACCGCAAGATTGCAGCTTTAGAATGAATTGGAAAAAAAAAAATCACTTCTAGCAGTTGAAGAGTCTTTAGACTTGAAGCCTTGTGATTCTGAAAGACAAGTTTAACGGGCCTCAATAAAATCTCTATGAGATTGTGCAAGTGCAATCACTTTTTAGGTAATTTGATGCTAATGAATAGGTAAGATTTAGCATGGCACAAATGGAAATGGTAAATAGGGGTGTAGGGAAATTTTTGGACCAAATTTTGTGTTAGATCACTTTTCAAAATTATCTCTATTCAATTAAAGAGATAACCTAACTCAATTGTTGAATTTGATCGGGTTGTTAGTGAGTTAATCTGTACATTTGCAAATAAAAAATATTTTCCATTAAATTAGTCATATAGTAGATATGAACAAAATACAATCTTCACCTGTTAACATATCAAATGTAATGTAACGAAATAGATATAAATATTAAATATGCAAATTATCCGATCAAAAGTTACACTAATTATCTATATTCAAGGTTTATATAGAAGATTAAAATTACATAGCATAACAACAAATATATTTAACTTCTATAAGTAAATAAATAATTAGCATCAACAAAAATAGATTATATAA
>JBBMEG010032842.1:10199-21743 GCA_037832605.1 Cyclanthera cordifolia
CAGTAAATTTCATTATATCAAACCAGATATGTTTGAAAAACACAAAAATCATAGAGGTAAGGAAAAAACAAGTCATCCTTCTATTGACAAAGGAGAGCACGGAAAAAATATATGAACGGTCATATATATCAAATAAAACTGGTGGTCACAAAAACTTAACAAGGTGAACAGACATTTTAATAAATCTAAATTGAAAGTCAAGCGGCTCTTAAACTGCTTAATTTTCTTAAAGAGATTTATTTCAAATCTTTGTTAATATGCAAAGACCCTAACATCATCATCATCAAATGTGCTTGGGAATGATGTCCTTAGCCCCAAAGAGACAGGCAACATCAACATCATATATCTTTATGTACTCACACAAATTAAAGTCTCCAAGGGGGTGGCATAGTGGTTGAAAGCTTGGGCTTTAAAGGTGTGCTCCCTCAAGATTCTAGGTTCGAAATCCATTGCGACATTAATTTGTAGACACCTCTTTTGTCTCCATTCCTTTGATGTCTCCTGGTTCTGACCTAAGGACGGGCGTCCCGAGTATAGTGGAGCAAAGCTTCGACTTCCCAGTTTCAAAAAAAAAAAATTGCACCAATTGTGTTCTATAAGAGAAATTGAAACTACTTTTCATGCTGGTTCTACAAAGCGCGATAGCATTATGATTCATAAAGCTATTTTTCGACAATTAACGGAAGTCCGTATTGCAGTTTATTAAGTACCTTCAAAGCAAGCTTCTTAAGCTTATTCATTGCCCTGAATTGCTTCATCCTAGACAGAACGGCGCTATCTATTGGCTTGTCTGATGCTTCTCCACCTTCTCGAATCCATGGATGCTCTAAAAGAAGAACTTAAATGGTCAGCCTTTCACAACTAATAACATTAGCCTAGTTAAATTAGAAGCTAAGAGATGAAGATAGAGGAAAATGGCAATTGCTTGGGTCCTCCTCTCTTCCTCTTTGTATTTATTTAATCTTTTAAGGAAAAATAACATAGGCGTTTAGAAAAAGAAAGTTCAATATAGAACAAAAATATACTTTCTGGCAGCAACATTGATAAAATCCAAGAAGAGAGCTAAATGTGAAACCGAAAAAACTTTCTTAAACACATAAAAGGATTGCTTGATACCTAGAACTTGTGCAGGAGTAATTCTCTTCCTCGGATCCGGTGTTAGCATTTTTCTCACAAGATCTTTAGCACTTTCTGATATCGTTGGCCACGGTGCACTGACAAAATCAATATCTCCTTGCAGTATGGCATCAAATATTCCTCTCTCATTTTCTGCCATTTTAAATAGAGAAAGGCAATTGGTATACATTTTCCTCGTGCAGTTTATCAAACTGAAGCTATGGTATGAAAGATTTTGAACTTTATCTTCAATATTTTTCATAGGTACATTTACCTGCCCAAAATGGAGGTACACCACTAAGCAGGATGTATAAAATAACTCCAGCACTCCAAACATCAATTTCTTTCCCATAATTTCGTCGCAACACCTCAGGAGCAACATAGTAAGCACTGCCAACTATGTCGCGGTACACTTTACCTGAGATTAAATTCAAAACACATAAATTAACACGAGGATCCCTATGTTATCATAAGGTTTCATTTCGTCAAGTGTGATAATTACCAGATGAAGTTAGATCCAAAACACATTAATTAGCACAACTCCTAAGTTATCATAGAGTTTTCATTTCTTGAAGTGAGATATGAAAGTAGGATACTAGTACGAGCTGCTACACATAATAGACAGCTAAAATGAAATAAAAATAGGTGAGCAATGGAATGAAATCTAGAATCTAACTTCATTAAGATAAGCATCACTGATTTTGACAGCCAATTTATCTATGACAAAACTACTGGCCAAATACTATAATCCCGAACTAAACATCGTTATCTATATTAATCATCATATTTTGATCTCTGCTTTGTCTCAAAATCAGGAGAAAGGAACACATAATGAAAATATTACTTTAGATGCAGGGCAAACTATTAAGTCAATAACCTAAGAAAGATACAAACTGTTGGAAAGTTTTTAATAAGAATACTCAAATCACAAAGCCAGTTAAGCCATGGTGGCATCAGAATAACTTCAATCCAAAATTCTGTGGTCACTACACAACATTATAGGGTCAATTTCTATGTCGAGTTGCGCGTAAGTGTAACCAGATACTCACGAATATCACCAATATATAAATTATCAACAAGTATGAAAAGTTTTTCTTTAATTTCATAAACCAGATCAATCCAAGAGGTAAAAAAGAAAACAAAAGACGAACCTTCTTCAATAAAAACAGACAGACCAAAATCAGTTGCCTTCAACATTGCTCCCTCTTTCTTGCTAGACAACAAGAAATTCTCAGGCTTGAGATCACGGTGCATAACCCCCATAAAATGGCAAATTTGAACAACATTCACAACGGCACGACATATCTCAGCAGCAGCTTTCTCAGAGTACTGACCCTGAGCAATGATCCTATCGAAAAGCTCCCCACCAGCACAAAGTTCCATCACAAGATGAACAGAGTATCTATCCTCATAAGCCCCTTTGAATTCAACAATGTTTGGCTGTCCAGAAAGATGCTGCAGAATCAGAATTTCCCTCTTCATATCAGCCTTATCATTCTTACTAATAAGCTTCCGTTTGAGAATAGATTTGCAGGCATATGTTTGGCCAGTGGAAATCTCAGTACATAAATAAGTAATACCAAATTGCCCTCTACCCAGTTCTTTTCCAAGAGAATAGTGTTTTTTAATATCATCATACGGCCTACCCAGAATGGTATCTGGGTAATTTTGCGCTGTTCTTGGAGTAGCAACCGCAGGTTTCGGGATAGGCGACACTGACGGCGGATGCTCCGCCGTAGGCGGTGGTTGAGGCTGATTTCTGCTAGATGGTATTTGGGTTTCAGAGGCTGATACCTTCTGAATCGGGACAGTGGACTGAGGTTGGTGAGATTGATAAGAACTTGTTGAATCAAAGCCATTAACTACTGATGTTGGAGGCTTTTGCGTGCTGCTACAGCAACCCATAATCGAATCGGAACGTGGCAATGCGGGAAAAATGTAAACCAGTTTGGGATTGGATTTTTGAGAATGTTGAGGAACAAATCTGATGGCAGAAAGTGAAGTGAAGAACAAATTGAAGAACTAACCCAGATAATCAGGATGTGCAAAGAAAACCCCAAAGATTGGGGAAGAAATTGCTAGGTAATAAGGCCGACTAGTGGTTGCCGCGTTTGTACATTGACTTGCGAAGCTAATTCTAGTCAACTCTACAAAGGCGATGCTTGTTCTTGAGAATTGAATTGGAAGCTTGGATAGTGCATTATTCTTTTTCTTGAGTTAATTTTGGGCGTGTTTGTTTTTAGTTTTTAGGAAACGTTTGATTGACATTGACAAGTAATTAAAATTGATCGTTTATTACTAAATATAAATAAGTTTTTTTTTTTAGAAGATTTGATTTATCACTTATTTATTACAAAAAATAATAATAACACAAATTTTAAAGTCTTGTTCGATAATTATTTCATTTTGCATTTTTGAAATTTAAGGCTATAAATATAATTCCAACCGATACTTTTCATTTAGATGTTATCTGTATTTTTAAAAATTAAAGCTAAAAAAATAGTTTTATGAAATTTAGTTAGTATTCATTATTTTCTTAAGAGAATATGAAATCATCGGTAGAGAGTTTGAGTAAATACATGCTTAAACTGCAAAAACTAAAACTAAAATTCAAATCGCCACCAAATCGTAATGTTTTTGTATGAAAACTATGGGTGTTCGTATGTGAGGAGTAGTAACATGCATTTTTGTGGCGAAGAGAAAGAATATGTTATGTGAATGAGGAAAAAGAATATACTCCAAAATACATCACTATCAAAATATATGGAAATGTGTACTTAATGCAATGATAAATGTTTCAAAAGAGGAAATAATTGTTTATTTATTTCAACATCTTGTTTGATTTTAGTACATTACAACCCTTTTCACCCCTCATTTTCTTTGGGATCATGAAATAATATGGAGCTCTGACACCATGTTAGAAAGTGTGGACATCTTCTCAAAACCAATTGACTATGAAATGAATAGTCAACTATATCTTATAAATGTGTTGAAGAATTCTCACATTTTCAATATGGAACAATGGCCACAAAGTGAGTATATCCAACCATATCCAACAAGTGTTACAGTTACATTTCTTTAGCAACACAATGACGATCATGTGACATTTGCTCTACTTCGATACAAGTCAACTTTGTTAATAATCGAATTCATGGACAAGTTTGGTTGTAAGGATCTACCTCCACGATAAAAATTATTTTTAAAATGTAAGAGCAAAATAACGTTTGAAATTATGATTAAAAAAACCATTTGATTTTGAAATTTTATTTGCCACAACAATAACAATCAACAACGTTAATAATAATAATTATATTAATTTATAGTTGATAAGAAGATGACAACTAATTATACTCCTCTACAAATTATTTATACTCTTCTACAAATTATTTTGGCACATTTTGAAGTCACATGCACTCTTACATATAAAAATCTTGAAAAGTCTTACACAATAATAATAAAAGAAAATTATTAAAAAAAACTATTTTAACATGTAGCAATGACAACTTAACCTTAAAACATAAAAAAAAAACGAGTGTAAACTAACATGTGACTGCAAATATTGCGCATTCGACAAACCCAATCATGTCGCTTAACATATCATAATTTAAGTCTTACTATTATAGTAGCTTTTTGTGATTGACCTCTTTATCCAAATGGACGTGGAGAAAGTATTCCACTACACGTGTGAGCTATTTAAAGATAATTACAAGAGAGTTATCCGAGGAGTAACAATGTTTACGTACTTAGAAAATATATTTACATTATTTTCAAGTAGATCAATAATTTACTGATTTTTCTTAACTGGTGAATTTCTTTTGAGTTGATTGATTATTCAACTTATAAAAATATTTAAAAGTAGTTAACAAATGAAAATGAAATATGTCGGAGTATTGATATATTTAAATTTATTCTTATAAAACAAAAGCTTATGGATTTGATAACATTATTTAAAAGTATGATATCACAAGCAAGGTGAATAATATTTTTCATAATTAATGGATTTATTTTTTTCTTCTTATTCCATCTCGGTTCGGTTTTAGTAAGTAAAACCGTGTGGGGTTTTTTTTTTTAAGAGAAAAGAAAAAGAAAAAGAAAAAAGAAAAGCCGTGTGGTTTGGTTACCCGGTCCAATTTATCTTTGTTTGTCTCCCACTCAATTTCGAACCAACAAATACTCTTCAGACAAATGAAAATCAAACAAAAACAATCTCACCAATCTTCGCCATAATTTATGCAAATTGCAATTTCATTTATTTTTTTTATTTTTTTTTAGGATTAGAATATTCGAAGGGTTATTTCTTTTTTTATATACATAAATTTCTTTTGATGAATATAATAAATACCATATTAAATTTCAAAAAAAAATTAAATAATTTTTTTTTATTAAATTTTAATATCAACTAATATTTAAATACTAACATAAATTATAGATCTAATCTATATATTTTAAGAAAATTAGAATTCTATCGTTATGATTTTAAAATATAAAACATAATCTTTACCTTTAGAAAAAACTAAAATTTATTTTATTTACTGTGAACAATTTAAAATTTTAAAAATTAGTACATGTGTAATGGTTAATGAATAAAATACGTAAAAATTCATTCTTTATATCTTAATAATTAAAGAGTGAAATAAGTAATTGGTTGAACATATGTCATTCCTTCCATTCATATGAACTAGTTTTTAAATTTTAGCAAATTTTAAGAATTAAATTATGTATTTATTTTTCGTATCATAAAACTTATATTATAACTTTCTCTTAATGAAGAAATTTAATTCTAACTAGAAACTGAGTTTTATAATTAATTTATTTTTATTTTTAATATAAATTAAGATGATATAAACGAAACTCTATAGATATTAATGCATCATTATTATCGACTATACTCGCTTTAACTAATTAATCAATTTTTTGTGATACCTTATTTAATTTAATATAATTTTGTAAAGCTCTGAGTCAATGACTATTACATGATATTTTAAATTCATGTGAACGTAAAAAAGCGGTTTCCATAAATTGATGCTGTCGCTATCCTTTATTATTTGTTTTATTTTTATTATACTATGCATGTCTTGTCATTTTCCAAGGTTGTTTGGTATAAGAATTTGGAGGAATATTTAAAACTAGTGTCTAGTAAATATTTTTATAAAAATTACATTCAAATAAGGTTTCGATCATAATTATTACTTTCTAAATACTCAAAATAAATATTCATTTTAAATACTAATTTTAATCACTTTCAAAAACTACATCCAAACGAGGTTTTGACTGTAGTCATTATTTCTAAATATTTTAAAACAAATTTTTATTCTAAATATTAATTTCAAATACTTTTAAAAACTACGCTCCAATAAATTTTTTGATTACAATCAATACTTCTAAATATTCAAATTAAAATTTTGTTATAAATATTGATTTTCTATCCAAATAATCTTTTCAACACAATCATTATTTTTAAATACTAAAAATAAATATTTATTTTAAATATTAATTCTAAATACTATTAAAATTTAAATCGATTGATTGACCCCACATTTTTGTTTTTCGTACAAAAAACGTAAATCAGATAAAGTCAAATGAAAATAAGCTTTGTTTTTTTGCATGAACGCGGAATGACACGTGTAAAATAATACTTTTTTTAATCAGACCAGGTCAAATCGATAGTTGAGATCTGAATTTCTCATTACTTGGATACGGGCCCGTTCAGGCCCAATACGCGCTATTAAGTGGACTGCAACAAGCCCAAAGCCCAGTTTTGATTCGCGTCTGATTCTACCAGTTAAATTCAGAAGTTAACATTGAGAATTGAAGAGAACAGTGAATATAAATCAATTTGATAGTGATGCAACTAATAATTAATTGCGAAAAAAAGTTTCAATTTTATCTTTATATCATTGGAAATGATTGGTTTTCAAGTAGAAATGATTCAATAATAAGCCAAATTACTCTAAAACTGCATAAAATCACGAGGTAGACTTCCACCCAAACATGACTAGCCAGTCTATAGGCTATGACATCGAAATAAATCGAAAGAATGGAAACATAATTGATGATGTCTTCGAATTAATTCAGTAGACGGACGTCAAATCTAAAACCAAAAAAATAATATATTATAAACACTCAAACCTTCAATCAATTGTGTCGTTTTTTAGAGACGATAAATGTAAGCAATTATAAAAATAGATGTCTTTTAGCAATTTTTTTTTTATCATGTCGTAACTATGTTTAATTAGAATGTTGAGAATGATGAGGATTTTCAAATAAGTGGGTTAATGAAAATTATAATATAGAGTTTAATGATCTCCAAAGTGTGAACCCTTGTTCTCTGTCTTTTTCCAAATATGCAGTGTCGGTCAGTGCCAATGTGAATGTGGCTATTGAGAAGTGGAAAAGGTCTCTCCTCATACATGTTGGAAGATGAATATTGATGCTTCTATCAAGATTAAGACCGTCGAGAGAGGAATTAGATAGATTGTGCGTGACGTGGGTATGTTAAATATTTTGGGCAAGCAAGATAGTGGTTGCTCTTTGTTGGAATCGTAGCTCCTCTTTTCGAAATGGATAATATTAAATTTTGAAGGGATCACTTTTCTTAATGTGTGCTCTATTTTGGAGATTGATTGTAATGGGTTGGGTGGTTGATTAATGGATGAATTGTGATATACAAAATCAAAATAGAAAAAATAAATTCCAATATTTTTGAAAAAATAATAATAATAATTTAAAAAAAAAGAGAAAAAAAGAAGAGAAATATGTGAGGTTGATATAGAAACAAAGGACAAGTGTCACTTTCTAAGAAAAAGGAAGGCCCCATTTGGTATTTGCACTCTGTTTACACCCTCCCCCACTTGCTTCTTTCAATGTTTTTTGTCCTCTACTCCTCTCAATTAAGTAACCCTACTAATTTTTTATTCTATATTTATTTTTTTAATAAATTCATTAATTGATTTCTTTTTTTCAGTTTTAAATAAATGGATTATTTTATTTCTTATTCATAAACCTAATGATTAAATTAAATCATTGTATTTATATTTTCATTTTATGTCTTACTCAAAAAAAAAAATACAAAACAAGTGACTCATCTCGATAATAATGAATATTGAGCTTATTGAGACGCAAATAAATAAATAAAGTTCTCCTCCTGATTCGTATCATGAATATATAAATAATTGTAAATATATTAATTGATATATATATATATATATATATATATATTTGTAGGTAGGCTAATCAAATCTATAAATTAATTATAAATACATATATTTTCAAAATATAATAATTTGATATTATTAAGTATTTGCATATTAATAGAATACTAGCATTAATTAATATTTACAAAATAATATATTGATACTATTAAATATTTTAATAAGTACTAAAATCATAGTAAAATGAATACATATATTAATGATATATATAATATTTTTGTATTAATTAGTATTTTTAAACAAATTTATTGATATTAATAAATGTTATAATAAATTAATTGAAATTTATTTTCATTCGCATAATGTCGTATTTTAAAAAATGTTTTATCATTTAAAGTTAACGGTAGCATTATTATTCTTTTTCTCTTAAATAAATATTTATGTTTTTTTGTCTACTAATGTGAATCAATTTATTTAAAAAAAAATACAATTACGTTATATATTATTTTTCAAAACAAATTCATTAATTTAAAATTAACTGTTAATATATTTCATTTTAAAACTTGTATTTATTTGTATTTATCTCACAAAATATCATTAACTCATTGTTACTTCACTAATAAACTTAAAATTATTCTCATTTGCATAATATTATAGAGTACATTTCATCATTTAAAATTAAAAACAGTTTATATCAACTTTTTTTTTTTTTTTTTTTTATAACTTTCATTATGTTTTTTTCGTCTAATTAGTACAGTTAATTTTCAACAAATCAATTTAAGAACTTTTCTCTTTAACTGATCAATATCCTATTTTCGAAGTATATCTTATTTTTATTTTGTAGTTCATTAAAAGTCATCGTATCAACTATTTAATAAAGTTTTCATGTTTTTTTTTTTTTGGATTATAAACTAAAATTTACGTCATCACAAAATTCTTTGCACAAAATATATTAATGAAGAAAAATAAAATATTAAAATTAACAAAACCAAACTAAAATAAAATAAATTAAAGCAAATAATATTAGCAAACAAATTCCATAAAGAAAATTTTGGGATTTAGAGTAATAATAAAAAAAAACTATTTTTTGTATAAAAAAACATAAATATCAAATTATTCAAAAATAATAAAATAAATCTTTTTCCAAACAAGTACAACTATTAGAAGTTGGTAGTCACTCATCCAAACATCTTGGTAAGTTCAATCCTTTTCATCCAACTTAATTTCCAAGCACTCCTCTCTCTACTGTTTCATTACTTTCATTCATCCAGCAATTCCAACTTTTAACATAATTAAATTAAACTAAAATTAAAATAATTAAAAAATATTTAAAACGAAATAATCACAATTTATTTAATAGTGATTGACAAAATTTTAACTGAGCAGAGAAAAATATGTGTAAAATTCTGTGTACGCACAGAATAAAAAATAAATAGATGGCTTGATTTTTAAATTCCAATTCATCACCGGTCCGAACAGTTACTTGGGTAATCTGGGATGATGTAATTGCCACCCGGTTTAACCCGATTGATCCGGGTTAACTGCAACCCATAAAAAACCAAAAGAGAAAAGCAAAATTCGTTACCTTTTCACAATACTTAACTAACTCTGCTCCTACAACGATATTCTTTTAACTAAAAATTTTAACCATCGAACCCGGTTTGGCTCCATACCGCATCCCGGACCCGTCTCAAGTCCCGGCCCTTCAGGGTCCGGCCCACACCGACGAAAACGGAATTGGCGTTTTTCTTTCTGCTTCTGGCCAAGTACTCATGCGGCGGAACCATCTCCGAGTCCCGTTCATCCAACGACTCGTCCAACTCGTGTAGCGACTCAACCGAGTCCACTCGGAGAATCTTGCTCCAATCCGGCACGTTCATGGGCGCTGACGTGGCCATCTGCCGCCCTCGTGGAGACGCCAAGCTGTCGTTCCCCCGAAACTGGTGGACCACTCTCGCTGACGTCATCCTCCCTGGATCTTCAAATGCCAACGACAGCCCACCGACGTGTCGCTCACGTGTAATCCGAGGTGGATGACCATGACTATTTGTACTCCTCCCGCCGCCCGACCAATTCTCTACCTCTCCAAAATCCTCCTCCCGGTTTGTCTCCACGTCATCTATCCTCATCCAAACATCCTCTTCGCCTAGTTCCGATGTGCCGTTCCCTGTGGAATCGTCGTTATGGCTGTAGCTATAGCTTCCCAAAAACCGCTCGCTCCGACTTGTCGTCAATTTCCGACCTTTAGCCATCATTGAAATGAACAGTGAGTTTTACAAAATTAAAAAAAAAAAAAAAAAAAAAAAAAAAAAAAAAAAACCCCCTTCTTAAATTCGTAAACCCATTTGATAAAATTACCAAAGGGTCCCAAAAAAAAAAAAAAGAACACATGGGTTCGGGGATGGATGTGTTGTATATATAACAAATTTTCCATTTGTTGCATTTCATGTGAATTTGGGTTCATTTCGTCTGAATTTCTGTCAAATCCAAGCTGCAATCAAATGTGCATGGTTAGAGAAGACGACAAGACAGCCATTATAGAAAATACTAAAATTATATATTTCCGAGTGATAATTATTAATTAACTCTGAAATTAAATACACTGGTCCTGACTATCACGCGCTTTGTAAAAGGCGCGTGGTATCATTCTCTGTGCTTTTATTTCGAAAAGCGTGAACATGAAAGTTCCATATTTGGGAATATGATCATGATTAATTTATTAATTTACTTAAAATTATGTCTTCCTCTGTAAAAAGTGAAAACTTTCTTGAATCGGACTGATTTTCCACCGTCCGATGTACAGAAGTAGCCGCAAAATAATTATACTACACGAGTTTCGGGTGAGGATTATTTTTTTCAATAATTATATATTTTTATTTTTTCTTTTGAAATTGATATTTCACACTATTTTCATTTTAAGCAGCTTTTTATTTTTTTTAATAATTATATATTTTTCAAAATTGTTTTTTTATTGACATGTTTTTGTACAGTTACATTAAGATGCCATGAAGTTTTCTTAAACAAAATTTAAAGATGTTTAATATTTTCTTAATTTAATATTTATAATTAAATATATTTTGTTTCTTATTAATAAAATAATATTTTCGAAGTTTATTTATTTTTTTATTTACTATTTATATGAAATATAAAATTATTTTGAATTTATTTAATTTTATTAGTAATTTAAATTTAATAAGAAGCAGCAAATTGATCATAATACAATAATATGTGAATTTTATTTCATTTCATTTTAGAATATAGATTAAATTTAAAATTT
>JBBMEG010032853.1:0-14244 GCA_037832605.1 Cyclanthera cordifolia
TCTCAGGTTGTTGTCTTTTAGTTTTAATTTATTGTATGGTACTTAGAGTTTTTGGGGTGTTATAATCATTCGAAAATCATTGGCGTGTAGCGACCGAGGGGTCATCAATCAACAAAGACCGGTCTCTGAGTGTCGCGCGCGTGTCGGCTGCTGCAATCTCGTCGTTCCATTGAGTTGGGAGCCTACCAAAACTCAGCAAGTAGAGAGCCACCCCGAGACCGTATTGTGTCGACTTTGCATTGGATCTCACCTCTGTAGCTCAACACCTAACTTGAAGCTAAGGATCTTATGTCCGAGCTAGGATTTTCTCCCAAACTAAATGAGTGCGCCCAAGCCTTCTTCAACCACCCAGCCCGCGCCACGTTGCCATTTTGCTGCAGTTGTCTCTCCATGCGGGAGATTCACGCTCTGGTGAGCCCTCCTTCATGCGTCGTCGCCAGCTGCAGCCGTCCGGCCACGCTTCGTTGTTAAACTTGTCGGATAAATTAAGGTAGTTAATTTTGAGTGTTTTTTATGCTCTGAGTTTTCTTTTGTTAGTCTTAAGTGCTAGTTTTGACTCCATGTTACTGTTTAGGCCATTCAAAGTTGAGAAAACTTCTAGGACTCGTAATTCAAGCATTTAGCAACCAATTAGTGGAAACCGACCAAGTAAGGGAAATATATCCTTAACTTCGGCTCCTCTAGGTAATTATATGCATGTTCAGGGCAACTTTTGATGAAATTAATTGATGTCCTGAATTGTATTTAGTGTTTACTATTTACCGTGGTGTTTCGATATTATTGTCATGTCAAGTGATTGTAATTATTTATGAAAGCCCACATTCATTAATCCATATTAAGACCCAGGTTAGCTTAGCCCTACTTAGGGTTACCCTATCATCATTAGTCATAACAAGCCCGTGTTGGCTTAACCCTACTAGGGTTTCCCTAGTGAACTAAACATAAAGACCCGGGATGGCTTAGCTCTGCTAGGGCTGCCCAGGCGCTACTGCTCATTGAATTCATCATTTAACATCATGCATTCGTTTCTATTTACCATATTCATGCTTATATTGATCCTAAGTTAGGGATCTTTACTAGGTTTAATAAACTCACCATTTTCTCTTTGGGCATTCATACGTACGCACATACTTTATCAGGATGGCTACTTTAGAGCTGTAGAGACCATGAGCATGTCTAGTCCTTTATTTTCTTGCATCTTTTGATTTCTCTATGTTCATGGATTTTCTAGAAACACATGTTTTACTCTTTTTCTTAGCTTATTGGATCATTTTATGAACTGGGTACTCTGCTTTGGTTGATTTAAGAACTATTGTTAGTTTATTTAGTGCAACATTTATTTAGTATGACTTAGTTTTTTTAAAGGTCGTTTTACTCATGCATCTAGGGTAAATGCCTAGATGAGACCTTTGTGAGGAATATGCCTTTACAGTTGGTATTAGAGCTCATAGTCAGATTATGTAGATTGGCTTACATTGTGAGTCATTGAGTCCCATGGTCTTCAGCTGCAGATCGCCACTTGGTAACCTGTTTGAGCCAAGGTTAAAAGCATGAATAGAAAATGAGAACTCATAACATGTTTCATGCATTGTTGTATATCTTGTTGTGATATATTGTATGGTATCGTGATGATCTATGTTACTTTGTGTTTGGTACTGCCTGAAATATCTGTAGGCTTATTAGTTGGGGAGGAACTGAGAGATTGAGTTTCCTTGTAGCTATCAATCCTGTCTGAACGAATTACTCGTAGTTCTGTTAGCCAAACTAGATAAGATGGACGCCGAGAAATTGGATTACTAGTTAATCCTAAGAGAACTAGAATGACGAGTAAACAGGTTGAGCCGACAGTAGTCCCCTAGGTTGAGATGTCAATAGTTCTCGGGTTGAGTGTTGAGGCTTTTCCGGCCATCAGCCGATGATTCAAGATGCAATCCAATGAGTTTTTCTCGTGATTGAGGCGGCTACATAGCGAGAGGATGCCTCTCGAAGGGAAGTACCTGAGGTTAGCTCGGCCTCGGTAGGACACACTCAGCATCAGGAGCGCATCACTGTAGCGTTTGGAGTTGATTCAATAGTAGCACTAGGAACAGTAGTGGTTGTACACACCTGTACACCAGATTTAACTCCTGCTGAAACACTTGTTCAGCGTGTTTCATATAACACTAGAATAATTAAAGACTTAAAAAAGTTTGACCCTAAAGAGTTTGACGGATCTTCTATGGATCCGATACTGGCAACTGATTTGATCGACCATATAATGGATGTGTTTGATCATATCGAATGCCCTGAGAACCAAATGATAAGGTGTGCTGCCTTTGTAATGCATGGTCAGGCAAAGGCTTGGTATCAGACTAAAGTCAAGAAGAGGCAGCCTGGTGATGGACCTTTGGATTGGAAGCAATTCAAGTTCGTATTCTATGAAAACTACTTCACTAATGTAGACAGGCAAGACAGGATCAACAAATTCACTAGCATCAGACAAGGTTAAGATACAGTGGCTAAGTATGAGTTAAGGTTTAACATGCTGACCCATTTTGCTAAAGAACTAATCTAGATAGACAAGCAAAAGAGGTATTTTTGTGAAAGGTTTGCACATAAGACTGAAGGCAGACGTTCTAGCTCATAAGCCTGCTACGTTTAAGGAGTATGTGAACTTAGCCAAGACCTTGGAAAGGAAATTTAGGGGACATGAGTTTTCTGCTGATCGACATCATCAGGTTTGAAGAGAAAATTTGAGTCCTATAGGTTGTCTAGGAACAAGGACCATTATTAGAAGAAACCTTATAGCCATTAGGATCAATCTAAAGAAAATGGACCAGAGTTGAGTAGGCCTAGACATGAGTAGAGCGGTCACAAACCTGAGCAGCGCAGTTTTTCCTCTAACCATTGGAAAAATCGCTGACCTGTGTAGCAGCAACTTAGGTTAGATTACCGGCCGCCTAGATTGGACTATCAACAGCCGAGGGTAGAGCCTCAGGTAATGAAAGACTATAGGCAATGCAGAAAGAACAAAGGGGCCAGGTGGTGCTGCACCTAGAGCCTGTTATAAGTGTGGCAAGCCGTGCCATTTTCTGAAGTACTGCATTTATAATGATCGACAACATGCAACTTGAACACATCCAGCGGCTAACACACCTGCAGCCATATTGGAAAAGTAGGAGGGTAGAATCTTAGCTACTACCAGATAGGAGGCTGATGCTAATGGCAATGTAGTCATGGGTCATTACCTATTCTTGGTTTTTTTCCTTGTGTTTTGTTTGATTCAAGTTCATCACATTCTTCATATCCTGATACTTTGTATTATCTGCAGATTTTGAGTTAGAACCCTTCGGGTTTGAGTTAGTAGTGGCCACTCTAGCTGGAGTGAGTATTACAACTTGCGAAAAGGTTAAGGCTTGCAAGCTGGTTATAGATAATAACATTTTGTAGGTTACATTTATAGTACTACTATGAGTGAATTTGATGTGATAATTTGTATGGAATGGTTGTTTGAGAACCACGTTGTGATTAACGGTTGTCGAAAAAAAGTCATTTTAGTCCACTATCGAGGCATAACTTCAAGTTCAATGGACGAAAGTAAGTTGTTATCCACTAGAGCGTGGGGTTACCTAGCATCAATTTCTATAGGAAAGGAATCCAAGTTGTCAGTTGATGCAGCATCGATGGACGGAGAGTTTGTTTACGTGTTTTCAAACTAGTTGCTAAGGTTGCTGCCACCTAGAAAAGTTGATTTTTGTATCGAGTTGGAGCCTAGTACTGTGTCTATCTCAAAAACGCCTTAAAGAGTGGGTTTATCAGACCGAGTGTGTCGCCTTGCGGAGCTCCAGTCTTATTTGTTAAAAAGAAAGATGGTTCGATGAGATTTTATATCGACTACAAAGAGCTGAACAAGGTGATAGTGAAGAATAGATATCTGTTGCCTAGGATCGATAATTTTTTTAACCAGCTTCAGGGAGCTTCTATGTTCTCCTAGATAGATTTACGATATGGGTACCACCAACTAAGGATATGAGAGAAGGACATTACTAAGACAACATTCAGATCTCGTTATAGACACTATGAGTTTGTGGTAATGTTGTTTGGTTTGACTAATGTACATGCAATGTTTATGGATATGATGGACTGAGTGTTCAAGGAGTTCTTAGATAAGTTTGTAATAGTACTCATTACGACATTTGGTTTACTCTAGATCCAAGTCCGACAATGAGGAACATTTAAGGAAAGTTTTATCAGCACTTAGACAAAATCAGTAATATGCAAAATTTTCTAAGTGTTAGTTTTGGCTAGAAGAAGTTACTTTCTTAGGGCATATTTTTTCAAGTAAGGACATATTAATGGACCTTGCTAAGATTGAGGCAGTGAATAATTGGTGCAGTCCTACTTCAATTGTAGAAGTACGGAGTTTTCTGGGGTTAGCCGATTATTACAAGCAATTTGTCGCAAATTTATCAAAATTAGCAGGGCCTATGACTTTGTTGACCACAAAAGGGCTAGCGTTTATTTGGATTGGAGAATGTGAAAAGTGTTTTCAGGAGCTAAAGAGACGTTTGACTACCGCCCTTGTATTGGTTATTCCAGAAGGATCAGGGGGTTATGTGGTGTACTGTGATGCCTCTAAAAGGGGAGTTGGTGTTGTTCTTATGATAAAAGGAAGGTTATAACATATGATTCAAAATAGCTTAAGACTTACGAGCAGAATTATCCAACACATGACTTGGAGTTGGCAGCAGTACTATTGCACTCAAGCTTTAGAGTCATTACTTATATGGGGAAAAGATCCAGATTTTTACTAACCATAAAAGCTTAAAGTATTTCTTCACCTAGAAGAAATTGAATATGGGACATCGTCATTGGTTGTAATTGGTGAAGCAATATGATTGTGAGATCTCTTATCATTCAGGAACAGCTAATGTGGTAGCTGATGCCGTGAGTAGGAAGACCTCGCATTCAGCAGCTCTGTTTGTTGCTTAGGCCGCTTTGTAGTAGGAGATGTGTAGGGTTGGGATTGCACTTGTTAGAGATACCACATCGAGTTAGCACGGTTGACCATTCGGTCTTCATTGAGACAGACGATTGTGGAGGTTTAGTAGAGAGATCAGGGTTTGAAGATCTTGTTTGGAAACGCACATGTCGAGGAGGGTAGTGACTGGTCAGTTGCATCTGATGGTTGGTTACAGTTCAGGTAGAGGTTAGTGATTCCTATTGATGATGAGATCAGGGAAGAGTTGTTGTCTGATGCTCACAATTCACTATTTACTTGGCACTTTGGAGGTACCAAGATGTATTAAGACTTAAAGTAGAGTTGCTGGTGGAATAATATGAAGGGAGACATAACAGAGCATGTCACTAAGTGTTTAACTTGCCAACAACTAAAAGCACCAAGATAGAAGCCAATAGGGTTCTTGCAACCTTTGAATATTTCAGAGAGGAAGCGGGAGGACGTCTCTATAGATTTTACATCAGGTTTTCCTAGGATGCCGAGAGTGTTCATTGTGATATGGGTGATTGTGGATCGACTTACGAAGTGTTCCCATTTTATACCTACAGCACTAGATTACTCTGTTGATAAATTGGATATGTTGTACCTACGGAAATTGTGCTCTACTACAGAGTCTCATTTAGTATTGTTTCAAATAGAGACGGTCGATTCACTTCGCTCTTCTGGAAGGGGCTTGAGGAAGGTCTCGAGACCTTGTGCAAGTTCAGTATTGCGGTTCATCCTCAGACCAATGGTCAGACTTAGAGGACTAACCAAATTTTAGAGGATATGTTGAGAACATGTGTGCTTGATTTCCCTGGCAGTTGGGATTAGTGGTTGTACTTGATGAAGTTTGCATACAATAATAGTTATCAGTCTAGGGACCTTGTACAACTGGTTGCACTTGGCTGAGTTGCCTCCATTTGAGGTTTTGTACGGTAAGCATTACAGACCTCCTGCGTTCCAAGAGGAGGTAGGAGAAAGAAAATTATTGGGTCCCAAGTTACTGCAATTGACTAATGGCGAAGTTTAGAAGATTCGAGCTAGAATGCTCACAACTCAGAGCTAACAGAAAAGCTATGTAGATGTCATACGTCAAGATTTGGAGTTTGAGGCGGGGAATCACGTTTTCTCAAGGTTTCACCTATGAAGGGTATTTTGAGATTTGGGGCTAAGCAAAAGTTTAGTTCAAGATTTGTTGCACCCTTCAAGATCCTTAAGAGGGTTGGAGCAATTGCATATTGGTTAGCATTACCTCCCTCTATGCAGTGTGAACGATGTATTCCATATTTTGATGCTTAAATAGTACGTGCATGACCCTACTCATATTATTGATCACTAGCCGTTACAGTTGAATGAGGATTTGAGCTTAGGAACAGAGAGATTAGCCTGGTCAAAGTTATGTGAAGAAGTTAATTAGTTGAATAATCCACTTGGGAGAGAGAAGACGGCATGCATACCCGCTACCCCGAGCTTTTCCTGCCCAAGTCAACTTTGAAGGATAAAAGTTTTATTAGGGGGAATATTGTAACAGCCTAGATTTTCTTTCCGTGCAAAACAAGGTCAGTTTTGGAATTATCAAGACTCTCGAAAATTTATTTTCAATTTCATTTTGGCTTAAAAGGAATTAAATGAGTTTAAGCCTGAGAGAGGTAAAGCTGGAATTAAGAAAAATGGGTTTAAAATTGCGAATTTCAGTCTTAGGGGCATTTTGGTAATTTTTAGGCAGGTTTGAACTTATATAAAAGGACAAATCGCAGCTTTTAAGTCATAAAAACCCAATCATCAACTGCCGCCTCTTTTTTTCTTCATTTCTATGGAGTTTTGAAACCAAGAACTGTATTTTTTACTTTTTGACAGCATCCTTCGCCAATCATTGGCGTGCTATGACCAAAGGAACAAGTTCCAGCGAAGACTGATCTCCGAGTATCGCGTGTCATTTGTCCAACCCAAAGCATGTCGTCGCCGCATTGCTTAATGTCCCTTGCTGACAACCACTACAGATAGCGAGCTAAGAGCCACCCCGAGACCACCATGTGTCGACTTTGTTTTCGATCTCACCTCTGTAACTCAACACCCAATCCGATGTTAAAGATTCTATCATCCGAGCCAGGCTTGTCTCTCGAGCATTCTTCGGCCACTCAGCGTTCGCCACATCGCCATAATAGAGCAGTTGTCTCTTTGCGCGTGAGATTCACCCTCTAGCAAGGCCTCTTTCACGTGCTCCTGCCAGGCGCTGTGGTCCTGCCACGCGTCGCTGTTAACCTCGCTAAAAAAAGTAAGGCTCATTTTGAGTATTTTCGATGCTCTAAGTCTCATTTTGATAGTCTCAAGTGATAGTTTTGACTCTTTGGTACTATTTAGACCAGTCAAAGCTTCTAAGACTCGCAGTTCAAGCATTTAGCGACCGATTAGTGGAAATCGGCCAAGTAAGGGAAACATATCCTTAACTTGAATTCCTGTCGCTAATTATATGCATGTTTAAGGAAAATTTGGGTGGAATTTATTGACGTCCTGAATTGTATTCCGTGTTTACTTTTTTGTCATGATGTTTGGATATTATTGTTATGCATGTGATTGTAATTATTTAGGAAAGCCTATATTCAGTAATCCACAGTAAGACTCGGGTTGTCTTAGCCCTATTAAGGTTGTCCCGGCGAACGTAACAGAAATACCTGAGATAGCTTAGCCCTACTAGGGTTGCCCTGACACTACCGTTCATTAAATTCATGATTTAACATCATGCATTTGTTTCTATTTATCATATTCATGCTTATATTTTTCATAAATTAGGGATTCTTACTAGGTTTAACAAACTCACCGCTTTTCTCTTTGGGCATCACAGGTATGCATATACTTTATCAGGATGGCTGATCATGAGCTGTATAGACCATGTGCTTGTCTAGTTCTTTATTTCCCTGCATCTTTTGATTTCTCTATGTTCATGAATTTACTAGAAACATGTGTTTTACTGTTTTTCTTAGTTTGTTGGATCATTTTATGAAATGTGTACCCTATTTTGGTTGATTTAAGAACTATTGTTTATGTGAAGTAAATGATGTGAGTAGTATAAGCTTTGAAGATATTGTTTATGAGATTCGAGACAGGGATATGATTTTGTGTGATCGTCACAATTATACACATAGTGAAAAAATTTCTGTCTATGATTTTTTCTTCGATTTTGGTGTTTTACCACGTAAATTTTTGCGTTATATTTTGTGGTTTTTCATTTTTTAGTTATTTTCATATCTACTATTTGTATATAAGTTATTCCCATATTGCGTATGATCATACTTGTATTATGTAATTATAAATATCATTGATTTAGGAGATTTAGGCCATATATTGTACCACTTTCCTTATTTGTATACTGAGGTTTTCTCTATATAAGAAACCCTATTCTATTTGAATAAAATATAGAGTTTTTCCCTCTAATTTTACATGGTATCAGAGAAAGTAATACTCTAAAAAGAGACAACAAAATATTAGAAACCCTAATTTATCTAATAGAGTTGTCATGCAGCAAACGGAGAACTCTAGACGATTGCTACACCGCCTGAGCTCGCGACAATAACCTTAGTCCCTGAAGATTGCAAGCTAAAACCCGCGACAACTCTGAACGGAATCATCCCCGAATCACGTATTTTGAAATCGACAGCGGGAGATATGCGATCTCGCTGGCATACGACCCGCGCTATACATCGTCTAAGATTCACGACTGTCATTGGAGATTCGCGAGATTGCGATTGTCGCCAGAGATCGTCGCATGAAAGACCATGTTTTGGTGTTGTCGACCTGTGTGTTATTTTTTGGCTTGAGTTTAGATTTTTTTTCCTGAACATCAGATTTTGTGGAATGATACGTTTTTGTTGAGATCTTTTTTTTTTTTCCTTTAATATCTTAATTTTTTTCATATAAAATTGTTATGTTACTCTATTTTTTTAGGCTAAGGCTAAGCTAATGTTAAAGTTGTTGCTCTTCCAACAAGTAGCTATATCAGAAACTAAATCTCAACTCATCAAAATTATTGACAACCGAAGTAATTTCAATAGTCCGATTGTCCAAATTACAACCATAAGTCTTAATGGAGACAATTTTCTATGATGGTCTTAGAGTATTCAAATGTATGTTCATGGACAAGGAAAAATAGGACACCTTAATGGAGAAAAAGTAGCGCTAACAGTGAATGATCCATCATTTGCCACTTGGTGTGCGGAAGACTCCATGGTCATGACCTGAAGAGATTAAATGTAACTATATGTGTTACTGACTGCAAAAAATCTATGGGACAGTGTGACTAAGATGTACTTTGATCTAGAAAATAAGTCAAAGTGTTTGAGATAAAACTCAAATTGAGTGATATACGATAGGGAAACAACTATACTACCCAATACTTTCACTCACTACAAAGGATGGCAAGAGTCTAGAGAACTAGAAACGCTACAAGAAAAAAATTGAGGATGAATGTATCTATAAGTCCCTAGCAGGTCTGAACATTTAATTTGATGAGGTACGTGGTAGAATACTAGATAAAAACATTTTTTCTACCATAAAGGAAGTATTTTCTGAAGTTCGTAGAGAAGAAAGTCGATGAAGTGTGATGATCGAAAAAAGGCCTTTTGAACCAATAGAAGGCTCTTCTCTAATAGCTGACAACACTGCGCTAAAGACATCATATGGTGACAACACGGTACTAAAAGCGTCTGAACAAGCAAGTAAGCTTGGTATATGGTGTGATCATTGTAACAAACTGTGACACAGTCGTGAGAACTGTTGGAAAATACATGAAAAAACCAACAAATTGGATGAGCAATAGACAGGGTGAAAAAAGTAGTCGCCAACCGACCTCTATTGCAAATACTGTTGAATCCAGCCTTCTCAACTAAGATCAAATTGATCAACTCTTGAAAATGCTAAAAACCACTTCGACATCTGGTAATCTTAGTGTCTCTCTAGCATAAATAGGTAATTATCCTCATGCTTTAATTCATCTCCATGGATTATAAATTCTAGAGCTTCTGACCATAAGAAAAACTCCTAATAAATTTCGAAACTTACTTCCCATTCTATTGTAATGAGAAAATTAGAATAGCTATGGTAGTTTCTCTTCAATTGCCATAAAAGGAACTATTTGCCTCTCATCTAATCTCACCTTACAATCTGCATTCATATCCCAAAGCTAGCCTGTAACTTATTATCTGTCAGTAAAACTTCAAAAGATTCTAATTGCTCTATTATTTTCTATGAATCACATTGTGTTTTTTTAGTATCATGTAGTAGGGAAGATGATTGGACGTGCGAGAATGCTTGATGGTCTTTTTTATTTCGAGGAAGATTGAACTAGTCATAAATAAATTCTGGCTCTGAGTAGTGGTTAGTTCTCCCTCTACTAGAGAAACTTTAATGCTTTGGCACTATAGATTAGACATCCTAGTTTTTTTTACTTGAAATGTTTGTATCCTAAACTTTTTTAAGGAATTGAATGTTCTACTTTTCAATATTTCGAACATATTGTCTCTTGCTAAAACTCACTGTTCTTCTTATTTACCCCAACCTTATATAGCTTATGCACCATTTTACTTGATTCATAGTGATGCATGAGAACCCTCTAAAGTTGTAAGCCAAAATGGAAAATGGTGTTTGTTACCTTTATTGATGATCACACGAGACTAACTTGGGTGTATCTTCTTCATAACCAGTCGGATATTAAAAATGTGTTTATTTGCTTTTACAACGATTGAAAAATAATTTAAAGTGAAAATTAGTATTTTACAATCCGATAATGGCACTGAATTTTTTTAATACATATTTAATCGAGTTTCTACATGCAAAAGGAATGTTTCACCAATCCACATGTCGAAATACCCCTTAGAAAAATGGAATTGCTGAAAGAAAAAATCGACATTTATTGAATGTTTCTAGAATAATTATGTTTTCCATGAATGTACCTCAATATTTATAGGGTAATGCTGTCATTACAATTGCTTATCTTATAAATCGCATGCCAACAAATATTCTCGATTTCAAAACCCCTCTGGACAAGCTAGAACTATTTTTCCCACATGTAGAATTTTCTCTAAACTAACATTCAAGGTTTTTGGGTGCACTGCATTAGTTTCCATTTCTACTCCTTTAAAATCTAAACTCGATACTCATGGTATCAAATGTATTTTCTTGGGATATGCTTCACATAAAAAACTTATAAATGTTATAATCCATTGACTAAAAAATACTTCAAAAGTATGGATGTATAATTTCTGGAAACTTAACTATTTTATACCAAGAATTTGCATCAGTGTTAGGAGTCTACTTTTGAAATAGAATTTTTGGAACACTTCACCAATTCCAATCATATGTCCGGAGATGCCTGGTATGGAAAGTTCATCTTTAAGGGGAGAAACACTACATACTAATGAGCCTAAACTTCAGGTTTATACTAGGAAGAAGCTGAGTTAAAACGAAAAAAGCAAGATGGTAGATCTAGCACATGAACAATCAAGTGTCCCAAATCATGATAATCCAAGTAGCCTACCTCTAAGTTCCTCGACCTCTTCTTATACCCTTGAAAATAATTATCCTGATGTAACTGACCTTGATGTCCCAATAGCCTATAGGAAAGGTACTCATAATTTTACTAAATACCCTATTGAAAACTATTTATCCTATCATAAACTGTCAGATCAGATAATCATAGAGCCTTCACTACTAGGATAACAAACTTGACGGAACAAAAGCTTATAATTTTTCATCTTTTTTTGGGTTTGGGGGAGTGTATGATCTATGCCGACGAAATAAAAGCTTCATAGGCATAGCTCCTTTTAAAAATAAATAATTAAATCATACGTTGACGGAACAAACCCCTACCGATTGTAATGTTATATAATTTTCTCTCACTTTCTTTCATTTTAAAGGGAAATAATTCTGAGCTACATCGATGGAACGGGTTTGTTCCGTCGTTGTTAGTGATATCTTCGTCGAGGTAAGTCCTTCTCCGTTGATGCTTTCTTTTGGCCTAGATCTTCTTTACGCGGACAAAATGACCTTCTATGTCGAAGGAATAAGGCTCCATCAATGAAGCTCTTGTTGAAAAAGCCATTTTTTCTTGCACTGTATTGCTATATCACGAAAGATCAAAATGAAAAGAAAAAAAAGAAATGATAGATTGCCGATATAAGGCAATAAAATAAGTGTTTTACATTGTTGGAGAAAATTGTTAAAGATTGTGCCTTAAGACTTAGTAGTTTGTATATATAGAACGAGAATTAAAATTCGACATTTAATGTCATTTTTAGGTAATAATAAAATTTATGATTTTTCATAAATTTGGGCATTTAATATTCAAATGTCATTCAACCTTATGTTGATAAACCCTGGTTTATTTATATGAACACTTGTACAAGTATGTGGGACATACAAGTGGATCTAGTTTAAAGTTATAACCTAAATTTTCTACAGTATATAGACTAAGGCTAGGGTGTCTATGTCCCGCTAACACTGTGGGTGCCTAAGTCCTCGTAACACTGTGGGTACGGCTGCTTTGCAAGAGTTGTAAACGACCTCATCCAGGTTGTTCATGTGTAGACATGTGAGTGGGGGCGCCTATACTAGTTTTTGCATATGACTAGACCAGAAGTTTTATGATCGAGCTAGTAATTCTGTTATAGACTCGTGTAATCTACTTTGCTAAGGATGATCATATGTCGATATGATCTTAATCCTGAGTGGGTTGCGAACTCCTACTTTATAAAAGCGTCATTTGATATGCATGGGTGAGACCAATCAAATAGCACTGGATCAATCAGTCTCTCACGTTAAGGATTATTATTGATAAGAGAAATGAATTTGAACCGTTCAAAATCAAAGGATACACTGCTATATCATCCTCCACTACATTGTATCATTTTTTTATACATATTTAGTATAAATTAAATTTGTTTTGAAGGTGTGATTTTATTTTTTATAATAGCTATATTCAAAGTTTTTTTATGTAACCATATATATATTTATTGTATCAACAAATAAAATCACAAATTTTTTTATTAAATATATTTGTAATAATTATAATGATGAATTGAGATTTAATTCAAAAATTTGAATATGACCAATATCTTTGGAAGATAATTAGAATATCATGAATCTATTGATTGTGACACAATATTTTTGAAAAATATTTTATCTTTTAAAAATTTAATATGTTTGAATATATGAAGGAATTAATTATGGTTAATATGTCGAGGAAATATAGGTAACCATAAATTTAAAGATAATCAAATAAAGAAAATTTTTAATCAATAATCTTTTAGAAGATTTTGATGAATAATTATGGGAAATCTTTAAACTTGGTGTTCATTTAAATATTTAAAAAGAATTTGTTATGGATATTCAAATTGGGTATAGATTTTACTCATGTATCTAAAATTATTTTAAATTACACAAATATTTATTTATTTAATACTTATTTTACTTTTTAATAATGTGTTAAATGCCCATTTTGTATATATCATCTTCAACCTCGGACACTATTTTTGTTTCCTTTCTTTTTTTTTTTTCCAACCGTCAGAAGCTTCATCACCATCGGCGCCAACGAACTCGACGTCATCTCTATCAAAGTTGGACGAAATTGTAGAGTCGGTCCCAGGTCGCCTATGGCCTGAAATGGAGTCGAAATCGTTGGTGGAAATGACATCAAGTTCGTTGGCGGAGATGAGATGGATTTGAAGATGGCCGGAGATGATCGTTTGTCGGTTATCAGAGTTGCAAAGTTGTTCGTCGGTTATCAGAATTGCAGAGTTGTTAGTGTCAGCAACGCCACACATCTTTTATTGATTTTTTCCTTGTTTTTCTTCATGATTTTTTTCCCAAACGATTATTAGAAGAAACATAAAGTAAGCACAAATTTTATTTTTTTTTGCTTGATTTTCTCTGCGATTTTCGGCCTAGATTGTTGATGACGGCAACAAAAAAAAAAACTCTAATTTTTAAATTTTAAGATTGTGTATTTAGCATATATAAACAAAATGTATTATTAAACAAAATATATCGTATTATAAAAGTATTATCTACTAAGATATTAGAATTGATAATATCAGTATTGTTAGAAAAGATATCATATTATAAAACAGTATTACATACTACGGTATAATCATCCTTGAAATTATTACAAATGTTATAATACTCATAGCATTATTGTAATACTCATATTCAAATATATTAATCGTATATTATATAGCACTCATAGTGTCTCACTTCTTAATATTAGGTTTGTA
>JBBMEG010032874.1:0-21740 GCA_037832605.1 Cyclanthera cordifolia
TCGGCCGAGTCCATTTCTGACCCCTTGGGGGTCGGCCAAAGGGAGGCCACAACCCCCCCCCCCCCCCGGGTCGGTCGAGTCCATACCGACCCCTAAGGTTGGCCGAGCAAGTTTGACTCCTCTGCGGTCGGCCAAAGAAGGCCTTCACCTCCCGGGGTCGGCCCTTACAGCCTCACCCTTCTCGGGTCTGGCAATGAGTAGGTCAATCCGAGTGAATTGGCCGTGGAGGTCAGGACTCTCTGAAGAGTCGATCGAGTCAAAGTAACGTTTTAAGGCAGTCCACCACGTGGCATCGCCCGTTACAACCAATAGGTCAATCTGTGTGGATTGGTCGTAGAGGTCAGGACTCTCCAAATAGTCGACCGAGTCCAAGTAACATTTAGAGGCATTGCAGCCCGTGTCATTGCCCGTTACAACAAGTAGGTCAATCTGGGTGGATTGGCCGTGGAGGTTAGGACTCTCCGAAGAGTCGACTAAGTCCAAGTAACGTATTGAGGTGCTGCACCCTCTGGCGTCGCTCGTTACAATGAGTGGGTTGATCGTGGAGGTTAGGACTCTCTGAAGAGTCGACCAAGTCCAGAATCAAAATCGTTACACCTTTAAAGGGTAACGGTCAGGAGTTACGCTGGTCAGGAGTTTCTAATGGTCGGCCATTATATCGTCATAGTGAGCTGCAACGGTTACGAGACCGGCTGCTATAAAAGTCAAGTCATTTCTCCCTTTCAAGGGACGGATCCGAAGCTAAGTACTTTTAAGCCATTCCTAAAGTTCTAAACTATTCAGTTAAATTTCGTTTCTGACTTAGGCATCAGAGGCCCTGTTGCTCACACCACACCGATGTGTCCTAATTTTATTCATTTTTGCAGGCCCTTTCGTCCTCAGTTAAACAAATTTACTGTGGATATCCGTTGACCATTTTTTGGCATCAACAATTATTATGCTTCTGAACATTCCAAGGACAAATCTCTTGTGTGTAAGGACAAGTTTCAATGGTTCACTAAGTCTTCAAGTGTCCTACTAGCTTGTGGTTTCACTCAATCAAAGAATGATTATTCTTTTCATTTACTATAGGAAAATGTTCATTTATTAGTTTATGTAGATGGTATATTTAGTATTGGTCCTGGTATGGTTGAGATTGAAGCTTTTAACAATTGTTTGAAAAATCATATATATTGAATGATTTCGGGCAAGCAAAGTACTTTCTTAGGCTAGAATTGTTAAGGTCTCAGAGGCTTTACATGTTTCTACTCGAACTCAAGGTCTCTTGCTCTGATACTATGTTGAATTATGTAAATCACCAATCAACCTAAAAGCTTAAGTTAGTAGGTTGGGATAAATTTAATTTATCAACTAACATGCCCAAACATCAATTTTCAATTAAAATGTTAGCCAGTACGACTCACAACCTTACATTGATCTTGCTAAAATGTTCGAATAAGATTTCTAATCAAGATTTTTTTTAAGACCTTAAAACCTTTTCAATTAAAAACTTTTGCAGATTCTGATTGTGGTGGTTGTTTGGATTCTCGGAGGTCAGTCACCAATTTTGAGCTTTTCTTGAAGATTCTCCAATCTCATGAAAGTCAAAGAAGTAAGTCGCGGTCTCAAAATCTTCTGCTCTAGAATATTAAGCTCTTAGAGGTTAAACAATTGAGCTGACATGGATTTTTCTGGTTCTTTCCAATCATTAAGTGAATATATTAGCCTATGCTCTTGATTTTTGTGACAACTAGGGTGTTATAGTCATTGTATCAAGTTAAACTTTTCATGAGCGAATAAAGCATAACATGATAGATTGTCATTTCGTCAAAGAAACAGTTGACTAAGGCTTCTTACGTTTTTTGCCATTTCGTTCTTCTCAACTAGTAGATATGTTTACAACAATTTTATCCTCGACTATGCTAGGCGATTTCATACTCAAGATAGGCAGCATTGATAATAATAACCATCTTAAATTACTGTTATTTCAAAAAAAAAAAAATCTCATATTATTGTACATTTTATCATTAAGCTTTGAGTAGATTATTAGTTGAGTGTAGTTAATGTTAGGAATCTTGCACAGCGGATAATAATAAAAAAAAAATTAATTAATCCAATTAATTAATATAGATTAATCCAATTAATCTACATGCATGATTCCTAGATGCTTTACATGTTGTAAGATAAAGACTCATCTAGCTTGACGCCTGTAATTAGTTCTAGCCTCTACAAGAATTTTAGGGTTAGGCGATGAAGGCTTCCGCGAAGAAGGCATATTGCTTCGCTGTAGGCACCCTAAGGTGATGCAACATTTCTCCGTCACATTTGAGTATACACGAAGGCAACACAACCTTCTGATCTCCGTCGCATTAGCCTCACATAATGTGACAGAGTATCGCTTGTGTCGCCTATAAGGTAATTGTTTTTTTTAATTAAGCTTCGGCGACGCAATTTACATATGCATCGCCTTTGCGTCAACAAATTTTATGCGGAAAATGGAATGGCTTCAACGATGCAAAAGTAGAGTGCGTCGTCGAAGCTGAAACTTTTTCATTGGCTACCGCCTTAGCCTCTGATTATAGAACACCCAAATAATGATTTCCTCTTTATTTCCTCTGTTTTCATCTCCTCATTCCCTCAAATCCTCTCAAATTTGTCTCCGGCCACCACCACCCGAGCCGCTGCCCCCGTTTCCATCCTCGTCGTAGTTCGCCTGTTGCGCGTCGCCATTCATTTCGTTGCTCTCTGCTGTTTCTATTTGTTCACTAAAAGTATTTGTTTAGGGTTTTCTAAATGTTAGATTTCAAATTTTTTGCTTGAAATGATTGTATGTTTGAAATTCTTTAATATACTATTGATTTATGTTTATGTTTATGTTTTATGTTACGATTTTAGGGAATATATAGGGTTAGTTTGCTCCTATCTTTTTTCTTTCTTTTTTTTTTTGGTAGTTTTAGGTTAAATTGTTTTAGGGGTTTCTTTTTAAATTAATTTTAGGGGCTATATTTATGGTTTAATTGTAGGGACTAGATTTATGTTTTTATTTAGGGGTTAGTTTTTAGTTTTTTTTTTAGGGGTTAGATTTGGTGGTTTTTGTAAGGATTAGATTTTAGTTTTTAGTTTAGGTGTTAGTTTAATAGTTCTAGTTTAAGTGTTAGTTTAAGATGTTAGATTTAGGGTTTCCAATTTAGATTAAGGGGTTACATTTTAGGGTTTAGGGATTTCGTGAATTGTGAATTATGAATTTAGTTAGTTTAGGGATTTCATGAATTATGAGTTTAGCCAATTTAGGGATTTAAAATATATTTAGGGTGTTTATGGATTTAAAATTTAGGAAACCAAATATAAGAAATGCATAAGCATATGTAGCACACTTTAATACTTTGTGTCCACTACTGATGTAGGATTCTTCGGTGTGAAACAACAAAAGAGTGTGCTACTTTAATCTCGAAGAAAAAATGAATAAAGATTGGCTTAACAATAGAGATAAATTATCCTTCAAATAAGCCGGATATGTTAAACAATTTTTAGGATTGGCTAAGAATCAGGTCAACCGTATGGGTCAAGTCAGATGTAAGAAGTGCATGAATGGTTCATGGCATTCTATACAAGATGTAGAACGACGTCTATTGATTTATGGAATGTTAGCATATATGACCATTGGGTGTATCACGGTGAACCTGTTGATTTATCTAGGTTAGAACGTCAAAGACAGAGAGAGACTCAGTTTACATTGGTACAAGATCAACGAATGAATAATCATGAGTCTCTTGATCACAACAACGACAACGACATAATTGAAATGTTGAATGATATCAATCGTGAAAGTATTGAATTAGATGACGTCATAGAAAATGACCAGACTTTTGAAACTGACAATGCAAGTATAGGTGAATAAATCGTGTGGTTGAATAAAATTGATAATTTAATGAAGGAAGCAGCGAACAATTATATTCTGGATGTACGAGGTTTTCTTCATTACATTTTTTGATCAATCTTATGTACTTCAAAGTCACTAACAAGTGGAGTGATAAATCGTTCGATCAACTGTTGAAGTTCTTGAACATTGTATTTGGTGAAGTCAATGCATGCATACTTAGTACGTTTTACGAAGCGAAACGAAAATTGCATGATCTAGAATTAACTTATGATTCAATTCACGCTTGCAATTATGATTGTATACTTTATAGGAATGAGTATAAAGAACTTGATCGATGTTCGATTTGTGACAAGTCTCGATATAAAATAATAACCGAAAAAAGGACAAAAAATTCACATAAGGTGTTTGCGTCATTTTCCCTTAATTCCAAGACTTAAGCGAATATTCTCGTCCAAGCAAAATGTTGCCGATATGAGATGACATAAAGAAAAGCGGATTGACGAGTCTGGTGTATTACGACATCCAACCGATACTGAAGGATGGAAACATTTAGATCGAGAATTCCCACAGGTTGCGTTAGATTCAAGAAATGTGCGGCTTGGATTATCTTCAGACCAATTCAACTTGTTTGGGAATTTGAGTACTTCATATAGTGTTTGGCTTGTCACAGTAGTTCCATATAATCTTCCATAGTGAAAATGCATGAAAGAAACTAATTTTATCATGTCATTGCTAATTCCTAGTCCAAAATCACCTAGGAAAGAGATTAACATGTACTTACAATCTTTAATTGAAGAATTGAATGAATTATGCACTAATGGGGTTCAACGTATGACGCGTACAAAGATGAACTGTTCAAACTTCATGCTGCTATATTGTGGACTATAAATGATTTTTCAAAGTACGAAGATTTATCTGAATGAAATATGAAAGGATATCAAGCATGCCCAGCTTATAAAGAACAAACTTCAAGTGTTATAATAAGATGAAAAATTGCTTATACCGATCATCGACGTTACCTTCCAATGAATCATTCTTGGCACAAAAGTAAAATTTTTAACGGGAAGGCAGAACTGTTTGAACCTCCTGAATCATGGAATGGTGAAGAGATCTTAGACCAATTAAGTACCATTAATTTTCTAGTGTTGAGTAAACATCATTCTAAACAAGTTAAGAAAAGGAAACAAGTCGAAATTAATTGGAGAAAAAAAAGTATATTTTTTTAGCTTCCTTATTGGTTAAAATTATTACTACAACATAAGTTGAATGTGAAGCACATTGAAAAAAAACGTGTGTGAGAAGTTGCTTGGAACCATTTTGAATATTGAAGGAAAGAAAAAAGACACATTTAATGCTCGTTTGGACTTGGAAGATCTTAAAATACGAAGAGATTTACACTTAAAGAAACAAGGTGACAAATTAGTGAAGTCACATGCCACTTATACTTTTACAATTGAAGAGAGGGTTGAATTCTTAGACTTCATAAAATCAGTCAAATTTCCTGATAGATTTGGATCAAACATTTCTCGGTGTGTTTGTGTAAAAAAAGGAAAGTTTTTTTGTTTAAAAACACACGACTGCCACAATTTGCTGCCGCGACTAATACTTATTGGTGCTCGGAAGTTTTTACCAAGGGATGTAACTACTACTATTATTGAGTTTTGTGCTTTCTTCATAGATTTATGTTCGAAAACACTTCGTGTTAGCGAGTTAGATCACCTACAAAACGACATAATTATAATTCTTTGCAAACTTGAGAAAATTTTCCCACTAGCCTTTTTTGATGTAATGGTCCACTTGGTTGTTCACTTGTCGTACGAATGTAAGATTGTTGGGCCAGTTAACTACAGTTGGATGTACCCTTTTGAAATAAGTTTAGGTACTCTTAAGGCTTATGTGAGGAACAAAGCGAGACCTGAAGATTGTATAGCAGAAGAGTATGTGATGAACGAGTTTTTAAACTATTGTTCGTCCAATTTTAGCGTAATGGAGACTAGGCTGAATAGAACGAAGAGGAATGATGATACTAATCCGAACATCAAAATTTTTTTTGATTAATGAGGTATATAGATAAAATGCACGACCATTGGGCATGACATCAAATCTGATCTTGAATCAAGTAGATAAGCAGAGGATGCATTGATATATTCTAAATAATTGCGACGAAATAAGTACTTATCGTAAGCAAGTATTTATAAAACAACTGGTTATTTTATTTTTGAAAGTTGATATAATTAACTAAACTATAGATTGTCTTCTTTGTTTGAATCTAGTCAACATCTGGAATTGATTCGACCAAGCGTACAAACGTCCGAAGAACTATATAGAAAACACGAACAAGAGTTTCTGAGTGGTTCGAAGATAAGTTCTTGAATTGCGAAAGAATGGGAACAAATGTAGTAATCAATATGCAATGGCTATGGGACCTAATTTTGTATACTGATCGTATACAACTTGTATAGTTAAGAGAGTATGTTATACAACACAAACTAATGATGTAGTTCATGTTACACAAAATAGTGGCATAATGGTCCATGGCCAAGGTGATACTTCAGACGGCTCTATCCATTTTTATGGTGTACTTACTAAAGTCTTAGAAGCTTCCTTTGTGAGTGGAAGAAAATTATGATGTTTTGATGCGACTGGTATAACACAGACAATAAAAAAAAGAAAGATATCACAATTATTTAGGGTTAAGAACAACCAATACATCATAATATTGGTATAAAAATGAGCCATTCATTCTTGCTAACCAAGCAAAACAAATTTTTTTATATAGACGATCCAAAACATGGAAAAGATTGGAAATTTATTAAAGAAGTCTCAAATAAATGTTTGTGGGTTGTTCCTAAAGTTGAAATTCATGAAGTTGTAGACGGGTTAATTAATCAAGCATAATGCAAATACTTGAAGGCAGAAATAGAGTGGACGAGTCTTTAGAAGACAACTTCTTATGTAGGTTTAATGTTCAACAGACAACATTTGACCAATCACAAAAGGATGATTTAGAAGATGAAAATCGATTCATTAATGACAACGACAATGATAACCATCACATTATTGACGTATAAGTATTAGTTATTTTTAATATTTCGTAACAATGAATATTGGATGATACACTTACGAAAACACATATACTTCTGAATCATGCAGGTTATCGTTATGCCTACTGGGTTGGGAAGTAGGGCAAACATGGTATTCGACGACACGGAAAACACGATCGACGTTGTATCTGCTACTGTTGATATGACGACTGAAGTTGGAGGTAAGAACTATTTTATTCATGAGAATGCTATTATATGTTGTAGTTTTTAAATCTTGTACTAACATTTTGAAACGTGTAGCAGTAGCGGTACTAGTCGGCCACATAGACCTTCAAAGGGTGAAAAATTAAATAAACGGGTTGCTAAGGAAGGTCGTATTACCATACAATTTAGTGAAAGAAATAAAAAGGCAGTCGGTAAGGACACAAATACTCTTAGCAACCAGATAGAAGTTTATGTGCAACAGCCATTACCTGTCTGTGCACGAGATTGGTCGGATATCACTAAGGCTAATATTGAACTCGTCAAACAAAACCTTCTGGTAAACTAACATCCTTACTAAATGTTTATTTTTAAACTTTCATTTAACAAATCAACACTTACTTATTTCATTTTTTTTATTTTCAAAACCATTTCGATTTAAACTTGGATAATCGAATCATTAGTGATTGTATCCAGGATGTTATGCAAAAACGCCAGAAGGATTATAGGCATAAGTTATTCACACACTATATGTATGTTATATCAAGCTAAGTCCTTTCTTAAATATATGTTACAACTTAAGTTAACTGCATTCCCTTTTATTTATATGTTAAAACGCTTGAAGGATTAACGGCGCACTAGACCACACCCTAGTGTAATTAACATTAGTGATTGGCACTTGTTGTGCTATCGGTGGGAGTCTGAGGAGTGGCAGAAGAAACAGGAGAGAGGAAAGAAAGCCCGAGCAACTCTTGCATACAACCACACACAGGCTCTTACTCTTTCGTAAAGATTGTAGAAGATATATGTCTCTTCTTTATTTTTCTAATTAATAAAGCTCGAGCAGTTGTGCCATATTAGAACTAAATTTGTGCTATGATTATGAATTTAGAAAGTCGTAGCTGGAGAAGAAGAGATGAGTTCCGTCAAAGTCTTCAAGGTTGTGTGTTACAAAGAGCAGCATAATGTAGATAACGATGGTTGGATTAACCAGAATGCAAAGGAAATACATGTAAGTTATTTAATAAATTCATTTATGTAATTTTAAGTTTTTTTACGCTAATTTCACGTTTTTATTTATGAATGAGAAGATGATGCAATTGAGGGAGTTATCAACTGCAGTAGGGATGCCACTAACACAGGAGGAGGTGTGTAAATTTGTGTTAAGGAGGCGCACTAACGTAATTCGAGGCACCACTTACTTGCCACCTGAGAAACGAGAAAAATCTTCAACCTTGTTTTTAAGGACTTCAGCTGCTTCGTCACATTATAATCAATAGATGATCGAGCGGCCAGCTACAGTCACAAAGGAAAACATGTGCCTACAAGAACATGTGACTCATTTGACCGAACAACAAGCTAGGATGAATGAAATACTAGTATCAATGTTGAAGAGGCTCAACAGAGGCGCTGCATCCAGATCATCTAAGCAGACAGGTACATAGTTTTCTATACAATTTTAGTGTGTGGCTATCTTGCCGTAATGATAGCTACAATGATGTTTAGATAATTAAAATTTCTTTCAAATTATAGTGTCTGACTATCCTCCACCAAAGAAAGTCAGTAAATAGAGTTATATTCTGTTTTAACCGGTGTCATTTTTTTTAATATTAAAAATACGTCGTTATGCTGGCGAATTTTCTATATACTATTTTAGGTTGTGTTGTCTTTTGAAGTTAAGTTATAAAACTTTCTAATGTTTATTTCTACTCTTGATGATATGATGCATAAAAGTTTGATGGATCTCGAATATTCTATTCCTAGCTTTGTTTTTATCGTTCATGTGTTTGAGTTGTTTTATGTATTAGGATTTTGGATAATTTTAAATCTTGTTGTTGAACTTTTATAATAATATTTTCTTTAAATCTTAAAGTGAAATTTCTAAATACAATCCTATTTCAATTTCAATAGTTTCTTCTTCATTCTTCAATTTCAATCACAATTTTAAATCCTATTTCAATATCAATGGAAAAAAACAAAATAGAAAGGATAAGGTGACGCAAAAAGTTGTGTCACCTAAGAGGAGAAAGGCGACGAAACAAAGCTATGTCGCCTTCCATCTTAGGCGACGAAGCTTGTTGCATCGCCTTAGTTAGCCATAAAGTGAGAGAAACCATCTGTCACTACTGAGGATCCTCAAATGCGACGGAATAATATCTTGCACCGCATTAGGCTAAAGCGACGAGGATTAGGCGACGGAGCGGACGATGAAGAATGTTATGTCGCCTAAGCCTAAGGCGACCCGAAATCCTTTCTAAGGCAACATAAACTTCAGTTGCCTTACAGGTATTTCCTTGTAGTCTGCGGTTCTTTATGTTAAGAAGGATCACGACCAGATTTTTTGAACCTTTCTTGATTGGTCTTTTCCGATCTTCTTCTTTGCTACACCGAGTGCTTGGTGAAAAACATTTTAGAGAAGGGAGTTTTGGAACTTAGGAGGAAAAAGAGAGCTCAAATTCATAGAGGCTTCTATGTTTGAGAATGGAGTTACTCTTAATATAGTGGTATGAGAATGAAGACCTCCTAGGCCTTTTATTTATAGTATAGAAATGAATATTTTAAATTATGAAAATACAATTTCATTGCATATCCAATATTAAAGATATTATGAAAAAAAACAAAAGATTTTATCTTCATATTAAAATAGAAATTTGAAAATTTTATCACTCCCCGAGGACAAAATTTCCTTCCCTAAATTAGGGGAGGGAATTTTCGAATTTCTCAATATATCAGATATATTGTTTTATTTATTATTATTTGGTATTTATCCAATAAATTTTAATTATATAATATATCCAATATATTATTAAATAAATAAATTCCATTAACTAATATACCCAATAATTATTAATCTAATTAATATGTTTAGCATATTAATTAATATTCTCCATTTAATAATTATCAAATAATTATTAAACATAATATGTCAAACATATTATTAATAATTCTCAACTTAATAATTATCCAATAAGTAAATTAATATGTCCAACATACTAAAAGTCGAGTTCTCGCAATAATTATTCAATAGTTATTTTTAATTAATTTATCCAATAAATTAATTTATTCTATTTAATATGTATCCAATAAATATTATATTAATATATCCAATATATTAAGTAGTTAAGTTTAGCCATTAAACTTAACAGTCTTATTAATTATGTCTCACGTAATTAATCTGTAAATTTGAACTCTTTAAATCCACTCTCTAATAAACTAGTGTGCAGCTAGCATGAGACAAGTTAACCTTTAGGTTGAAAGCTACAACGACCCAAGATCTAATCTCTTCTCGTTAACAATACCTCATTTCATTAAAGGTCTGTAGTGAACTCTTTCACACTATAGGACAAGTTAACGTCCACGAGTATAATCAATCATCTGTTATATGATTCTTCATGATCTTAGCTGTCCGCTCTCTGGTTGGGCAGTAAGGGTCGGAGAAGGGCAAAAAGCAGCTTCGTAAACTCTTTCATTTTCCATTGACTTTACTGCGGGTATTGTATATAAGGTAAATTGGCTGCGCTTCGCTTCGCACCTTTCCTTCTTTATTCACCTATATATATCGTATATAAGGTTAACTCGGTCTGACGCTGAGCTTCTTTCCTTATTTATTCTATATAGGGTAAAGTTGCTTGATAAAACATAGACTAAAAAAGAAAATATGAAATGACTTGATCGTAAATTATAAGATTTTGTGATTTCTTCTTCCTCTAAGGAAGATACTAATCGTAGTTGGGACAAGAAACCTGTTCTACCCTTGTGATTGCATCTTTCTTCTTAATCGCTACTGATTTCTCTAATGAACAAGTTGTTTATAGTCTCACTATAAATTAGTGTTCTCTCGAGCTAATGAGAGGCATCTACCCTTTGTTCAAGCCCTGAAATAAGTTCTTAAGAGAGTAACTCTACATCTTCCTCAATATTAGAAAAGACGTAAATTTCTTCTTATGACGTTAAGTCATCAACCACTGACTACAATAATGCTCAACTCTGAAGGCTTATTGACCCAACATTATTTGGCTGGTCTCACTCATGCACATCAAATGACACTTTCGCTACCCACACATAATTAAGATCACATCGACATACGATCATCCTTAGCGAAGTAGTTGATGCGAGTCTATAATGAAATAACTAGCTTGATCATAAACCTTTTGATCCCGATTTACGTAAAAACTCTTTTAGCATAAGCATCCTCACATACATGTCTCTACATGAACAACCAGGATCAGGTCGTTTGCAACTCAGGCAAAGTGGGTCGTATCAACAGTGTCACTAAGACTTAGGCAAAATAGTGTCACTAAGACTTAGACACCTTTGCCTAAGTCCATATACTATAGATGTTTTAGGTTATTGACTTGGAACTAGATCCACTTGTATGTCCCACATGTTTGTCCAAGTGTACATTCAAATAATCATGGGCATATTGTCATTAGTCTAATTAATGTGATAAGGTTGAATGACGATTAAATATTAAAAGCTAATTATAAGAAAATAATAAACTTTATTTATAACTGAAATATTACAGTAAATTTTTAGCATTAAATGCTTGTTATAATATACAAATTATTAGACATTTAGGGTACAACCTCTAACAATTGATTAATTGGTTAAGCTTACTATGTTTTAATAAGTTAAAACTCGTTGTAGTTACATTGTACATTCATTTTCAAGTCACTATTAAAACTAGTTTTCTGATTAATAAAATTATCAGAGTATTGACCTTCATACTAATGATAACGTAAACTGAAAATCTCATTTGATAACTATTTAGTTTTAGAATTGAAGAAAACAAAAATTGCTACAATGTATAATTTTCATTACTTTGGTTTTAAATTTTAACTATCTAATTAACGTTTTTTAGTTATCAACAAAAAAAATAACTCCCTTGGTTAAAAAAAAACATAATTTAATTAGTATAACTATTTGTATATGATCAAGTGTTAGATGATGTAATTAAATTTACTTTAATCCATGAATTTAGAATTTTGGGTTAATTGATAATTTAACATAATTCAACCTAATAAGAAATCATAAATATCAATCCTTCCACTTCAGTTGCGATTGAATTTAAAAAACAAAAGTAACATATTAGTTCTACTATGTGTTTTATAAAACCAAACCAACATTCATTAAAATTCAATAAAAAATCGTACAACTCCTATTCCAAATTGTTGATGCCAAAAAATAGTCAACGGATATAACCATACAATTTGTTTTACCGAGGACGAGAAACCTGCAAAATGAAAAAAAAAACTACTTTAGGCACACCGGTGTGGTGTAAGCCGCATGGCCTCTGATGCCTAAGTCAGTAAGAGCTTTATGAGAGTAATTTAGAGTACTTTGGGACTTATAACAGCTTACAAGGTCACAGTAGTTCAACTTAGCTTGAAATGAAGAATGTTGTCTTTTTATAACAGCTTAGAAGGTCACAGTACTTTGGGACTTGTAACCTCTGCGGCTCACTTAAGGATGAGCTAATGGTCGATCGTTAGAAATGTCCGACATTAAGCCAGGAATAAATACCATCGTAACTCATGACAGTTACTCTTTGAGTCGTAACGGTCTCGATCTGGAAGTTACTTGGACTTGGTCAACCTTTGCAGGTCATCACCTCTACGACCGACCCCTTATGGGTGTGGCCTTCTCGATGTAACCCTAAGACGTTACATCCAACAGGTGCAACGTCCCTAAATGTTACTTGGACTTGGTCGACTCGTCCACAGGAGAGTCCTAACCTCCACGGCCGACCACTTATGTTGGCCCACTCGACCCATCTCCTTGGAGGTCAGCTTTGGTCTCGGTCAACCCTTACGATTCCTCACCTTTACAAACTCGCCTCTAAAGAGGAGGGGGTCCTGGCCCTCTTGACGTAACTTCTGATTGTTATCAGTGGATCTAGTCGTCACTTGGACTCGGTCGACTCCTAGGGGAGAGTCTTGACCCTACGATCGACCCTCGGGGGGTCAAACCTACTTTGGCCTACCCCAGAAAGGCTGGATTGACAAGGTAGGCTATGAGGGTTAAGGCCTATTTGGCCGACCCTCGGACGGTCCTACCCTACCTTACCAACCCTCGATGGGTTCAAAATGGCCTTGGCTAACCCTCAAGGGGTCAAGGCCTCCCTAGCCAACCCCGGGGAAGGGAGGAGGGGGGGGGGGCGGAAGGGGCTTGGCTGACATCCAGGGGTTAAAGCCTCCTCGGTTGACCTTTGGAGGCGCCGAAAGGGGCTTTGCCAACCCCCTGAGGGTCAAGGCCTCTTTTGGCCGACCTTGAAGGGCTAGAACGAGCTTGGCCAATCCTTGAGGGTCAAGGCCTCCGATCCCTGACCAACTCTCTATGGGTTAGAGTCGCTTCAGATTCCTTTGAGAGGTTCTAAGCTTTGCCGGATATATCTCGAGAAATATTTTGCCTATAACATTTACCCTCACTTTTCATTTTGAGACTTACTTTTGTTGTCAAAATTTGAAAATTAATCTGTGCCTTAGATTTTTTTGCCTATGGAATAATACTTCTCATTCTGAGAAAGTATTTCTTTCTTTTAAGAAGCCAAATTCAAGTTCATGAAAAATATTGATTTAAAGGATTTTTCTTACATTAAATAGGTCATATTCTTTTTCAAGAATATATATTCCTAAATAATATTTCTATATTTAAAAAATCATATATTCTCCTAAGGAACATGTCCTTATTTGAGAAAATTTCCCTTGAATAATCTTTTTCATAACTTGAAAATTCCATAAAGTTCAAACTTCTCCCCCTACCTGTCATTCACGATTTTTTGGCTTTAGGGGAGACTTATTTTTTACTTAGAATTTTTCTGAGTGTCTCCCTTGGAAGCCGGCTTTTAGGTATGTACCTTTTTCGATTTTTTGTTCATACATGTGTATTTTTCAAATTTATTGGTCTTAACTTAGACACTTTTTCGAAAGTTTGGCACCCTTCATGTATGTATTTTCAAAATTATTGGCTATACATAGGGCTTCTTTTTTAGCTTTTATACTTTACTAAATTCTTGTACCAAGTAGGCTTGCCTTGTGATTTTTGCCTCCTTTTCTATGTACTTTTTTGAATTTGCATAAAGTAAGCCTCTATTTTTTACCCTTTTTAAAGTTGGCTCTCTATTGGAGTCTTGCCACCTTTGTAGGTACTTTACCAAAAAAAATTCAAAACAAGCCTCCATCTTCGCTTTTTGAATTAAGTGTGCTCTATTTTTAGAGTCTTGACACTCTTTTAACACTTTTCAAAAATTTTGGCCAATTGGGTTCCCTTATAAGAGACTTTCCACCTTTTGGCAGTTCTTTAAAATTTTGACTAAGTAGGTTCCCTTATTATAAACTCACCACTTTTAGCACTTTTTATAAACTTTCTGGCTCCTTGTAGGTGTGTTCGTTAAATCTCATTCATGGCTCGATCTTCCGACTACGAGAATGAGGTTCGTTCTACCTTGGCCTCCTTTTCCCATAATAGAACTCGGCGCTGGGCATTTGTGGTTGGATCCGCCTTTGAGCCAGTTGCCTCAGTCTTGACCCAAGGTGACTTAGATAAATTGTGGGTGAACTATCACATCTCTTCCAGCGTGATGCTTAGACTATCGGGTGCTGATGAAGACTACAGTACTGCTCTCCTTATTAGGTTGCACTTTAGACGACTATGTTTGAGAGAGGAGCTTGGCTACCTCAAATTCCTTCACTTCATGAATTTCTGTACATGGCGGGTTTAGCTCCAACACAAGAAGCTCAAACACAGTCTTTAGGGGTATTCCGGCTTTGAAGGTTTCCACATTGCTTGGGACATTCTCTCTTTGTACCACTTTTGTCAACACCCCGATGTGGCGGTGGGATGCTACCTTACTCCACAGAGCCGACTTTCTCCATTAGTCACCTGTCCCAACTTCCAAAAATTTTGGCGTGACCGGTTCTTTGCAAGTGGCTCTTGGACTATTTCTTGTGTTGACGCCTCGATGACCATTCCACTATCTTTGGGACTTATGGTACGTTTTCCGCTTACTCCGCCTTGCACATTTGCTATCACATCTTACTAACACTTTACTTTTTGGCACAGTGCATAAGAATTTAACCATCCGCTCCCAAGTGTTGAGATTTTATGACTTGGTCATAACCTTTCCAACTTTGGTTATTCATACCGCGTAGTACTTGACCACTGAGTCTTTAGCTTTTTACGGCCTCCTTCCAAAGTCTGCTATGCCTAATGACACTGACCCGGGTTCTCCATACTTGAATGAGGATCCAAGTCTGGGGTATGTTGCTTTGATTAGTCTCTGTCACCCGGGTTGATGTTTTACTACACTATCATCTTGTTTGTAGTTTTAGTGGCTATAGAATATGAGTATACCTTAAGCAACGCCTTTGATACAATATCTCGCTACCCCTCTAACTCTTCTGTTAGGCCTTCTACCAATGAAATGATGGACCTTACTTCAGAGGGTCATCTTCCACCTGGCGAAGAGGACGATTTCTCGTTTCTTGAGCTTCATGAGGACCTGGACCTCAAGGTGAATTTGCAACGGTGGAACCAACATCATCTCTAACGATGCTCTCGCTCCGGCTCGTCCTAGTCCATGAGCTCCACAAACACCTTCATTTGGTTCTCCGCCCGAATTTGACTCGTACCTTTTGTTAGGACTTTACCGCACTGTATTGGATGTTGCTGAGGAAACGAGTTTGATCTCTGACCTATGGTCTGAGGTCGAAGCCCATCCCATGCCATTTCCAACTAGGGATGCTTCTCAAGTTCTGAAGAAAGGAACCTGGTTGATACACGAGGTATATTCTTCTTAGACGACTTTTGTACTCTTTGCTTCAGCGTTGTGGCATTTATCAGAGGACTTGCGCTATACACGTTCCTCATGGACTTCGAACTCTGATAAGCTCTAGTGGGAATTAGCTCAGGCCCAAGAAGTTCAACATGTTGCTGAGGTGGCCTTGGCTGACCTTTGGACTTCCGCCGATACGACCAAAAGTTAAGCTGCTCGGGCTCGTAAAGAAGACTTATCTACCATAGTTAGGCTTCGTCGAGAGTTAGCTACTGTGAAAGAAAGTTAAAGAACGCTTCTTATTTGGCTAACCTAGTGAATGGCTCTCCGCCTTTGTCATTATGGAGAATAATGCATACATGGCCACCATAAATTGGGCCCTATACCGCATTTAGGAAGATGTCAGCTATGAGAATTTTCTTCCACTTTTCAAGTCGCTCTGTGCTATCACAGCTGAGAGAGTAGCCGACCCTTCTCTTCAGCCTTTGAGTCTGGGCTGCCGAATGATCCAGCACACCTTGCTTACTACGATTCTTGCATCTTCCAAGGTGTTATGGAGAGTGACCTTCCAGTTTGGCTCTTCCACCAGGCTTGACCCTGCCCAATTCGGACCTAGCAGGCCAAGCTCGAGTAGGCGTGGTTCTGGAAATACTTCATGAATTTTTTCTTTTATCTTTGAAGTAGAACGTTTTCTAAGTAATTTTGTTTTGTTGCTGGTTGAGTACTTGTTTTTTTCTTTCCCAACTTTGAAATATTTGAGTGATATATTATCTTTTTTTAGTATTGATTCTTTCTCTTCTTGCATACCCTCTAATTTAAGCTTCTTGCGATACAATGAAATCAGTAAAATATAGTTTAAATTAAGAGAGCTTTAGGAAGGATGAAAAAACAAACTTTTATTACCAACTTTTGAGAAACTTGAATTACATTCTATTGAAAGTACTTTTTCAAGTGTTCAACATTCCAAGGATGGAGGATCTTATTCCCGTCCATATCCTCGAGGTAGTAGGTGCCTGGGTGAGCAAATTTGGTGACCTGGTATGGTTCTTCCCAATTTGGCCTAAGACTCATCCGTTGACCTCCTTGGTATTGGGCATTACTTTTCTCAACACCAAGTCGCCGACTTGGCAGCACTTTGTCTTCACTTGAGAGTTGTAGTACTTGGTGATTCGGCTCTTGTATCGTGCTACCTTTATGTGGGTTGCATCTCTTCTTTCTTTCAAGAGATCCAGGCTAGTCCGCAGTTGTTGGTCGTTTTGAGTTGGATCAAAAGACTTAATGTGTGTGTATGTGTGACCTATCTGAACTAGGATTACCGCTTCTACCCTAAATGCTAACGAGTCGCCTGTCGACGTCCTTGGTGTCGTGCGGTACGCCCACAATACTTGTGGGAGCTCTTCCGCCCAAGACCACTTCAAGCTTTCTAGCTTGGTTTTGAGGTTCTTCTAGATAATCTTGTTGACTGCCTCTACTTGCCGATTAGCCTATAAGTGAGCTGACGATGAGAAATGAAGTTAAATCTCCAACTTAGAGAAAAAATGTCGGAAAGCCTAGTTGTCAAACTGCTTCCCATTATCGATGAACAAGGATCGGGGTATCCCAAACTTGCTTCCCATTGTTTTACCTTTTCTTTCCTACTCTGATTGAACTCTTCACCAACAGGTCCTCCATCGATGGTTCTGATCTCTTGAGGTGGTGGTGACTTTTCGCCTCCCCTCTTCTTGCTAGGGGACTCGATCATTTGTCCACCTTCTTCGACGTATTTGACCAGTCGTTCGCTTCGGATGAGGAACTCTATAGACTCCTTCAGATCATAGCAATTTAAGGACTAGTGATATTGATCTCTGTGAAATAGAAAATACTTGCCATTATTTCTCTTATTGAGTCCCGCTTTGATCCGACTTAACCATTTCAAGTCCTCTTTATCTTGAATCTCCATCAAGATTTATTCAACCGGAACAAGGGTATACTTTTCGAACTTATAGGGTGGCACCCCCTTTCAGTCAGTTTTTATTTCTTTATTAGGTGTTCCTCTGCGACTCTTTGTAGTCGGACTCATGATGGCTTGTTGACTTCTCACACTCCAAAATGAAGCGTCTTCCTTCAACACCTCCTCAAGAATTGACTAGCTCTCCCGTGCTCATGTATTTCTATGCTCGTGTCAACAACTTGACATATGTGAGCAGGGCTTTCTTCCTTAGTGACTAGAGGAACTTCTCATCCCTAAGCCTAACCACGACTGCTGCAAGAGTCGTACTATCAGTGTATCCTTCAACTTACAACGCCTCATTGTTGAAGCACGCTATATACTCTCGTAGGGTCTCATGGCTCCACTACTTCACGGTTAGTAGATGAGTGACCAACCTTTTTTTATTGTGACAAAAGCTCTGGCTAGCTCTTTGAATGGGGCAATAGACTTCGTTTGAGATGCCTGAATCATCTCTAGGCTGGTCCTATGATTGTGAATGAGAACGCCGACACTTGATTGCATGTCAGACTTCATGAAGTTCCATCCATGCCCGATAAGAATCTAGGTGCTCCACACGATCCTTGGACCCATTATACGCCTTGATGGTTGGAAGTTTGAATTTCACCAGCCAGCTCCTTCATGATTTCATCAATGAAATGAGGGTCGATTAGGTTGTCCAGGTCAAGTCCATCCTGGTCATGCGCCTTCTTCATATCCTTTAATTGATCTTGGAGGAGGCGTAACTGAGCTAACCAAGGTTGGTCTTTGACTTTGTCGGGTCCCGCTTTCCTTCGGCACTGGTTGATCACATCTCTTAGATCTGTCTCCCAGTCTAATCCCGTCTCCCAGGCACCTAGGGTCTTCGAAGGGCGTTGGGTAGAGTACGCATGAGAGGTGCTTCACGACTGGTTGCTTCGAACTGACTACGTTCTTGAACGACCTTCATTTTGGGAACCGATTCTTTGGTGGACAGAGTGCTCCCTCCTTCAATCATTACCACCCATTCGAAGTCGTTCGACTGGTCTGGGGTTTCTGGAAGGAACCTCTCTCGTAGCCTCATGGTTGGGGCTTTTCCTTTAGCAGGGTCCCGAACCAAAGACATTGACTTTTCTACGGCAACCTTCTTCTTGGTAGGTCGTCGCCTCGCCGCCTCCTATGGTGCTCATTGGTTTTCAGTGATGGTAGTCTGGGTTGGAGATGGCTACTGGAGTAACGCCATCAGACGACCCAAATTTTTTGTCATTTCTTGTACTCGTTCTTCCAAAGCTAGGAACTTCGGATCAGCATGCGCTGGTTCTTGCCTAGTTACTCCACCCTCAGGATCATGGTGGTTTTCAACATGAGCGTTACCACGTTCTTTGGCAGCAACTCTACTTGGAACGTGCTCGACATCCAACTCTCCATCGACATCGTGGTGGCTATGATTCTCAACGTTCAACATGTCACAGGAAAAAGCGTAAGGATTAAAGCTTTTTGTGTAGAACATAACTCGTTCCCAGTTGACGCCAAAAAATGGTCAACGGATATCAATGGTACAATTTGTTTTACCAAGGAGGAGAAGCCTCCAAAATGGAAAAACTTTAGGCACACTAGTGTGGTGTGAGCCACAGGGTCTCTGATGCTTAAACTAGTTAGAGCTTTAGGAGAGTAATTTAGAGTACTTTGGGACTTATAACAGCTTACAAGGATTGTCAGCATAGTTCAACTTAGCTTGAAATAGAGAATGCTCTATCTTTTTATAGTAGCCGATCTTGTAACCGATGCGGCTCACTTAATGATGGGTTAAAGGTCGACCGTTAGAAACGTTCGTTATTAAGCCGAGAACGAATACCAACGTAACTCTAGACTGTTACCCTTTGAGGTGTAACGATCTTGACTTGGAAGTTACTTGGACTTGGTCAACCTTTGTAGGTCCTCCACCTTCACGCCCGACCTTTTAGGTTGTGACCTTCTCGGTCTAACCCAAGACGCTACACCCAACAGGTGTTACGTCTCCAAGTTTTACTTGGACTTGGTCAACTCGTCCACATGAGAGCCCTAACCTTCACGACCGACCCACTTGGGTTGCCCCACTAGACGGATCTTCTTGGAGGTCGACTTTGGTCTCGATCAACCCTTTGGGTTCTCACCTCCACGGCTCGCCCCTAAAAGGGGTTCTGGCCCTCTCAACATATCTCCTGGTTGTTATCAGAAGATCCAATCGTTACTTTGGACTCGGTCGACTCCAGGGCGAGAGTCCTAACCTCCGCTGTCCATCCTCGGAGGATCTAGGCCTACTCGTTGTAATCTTCAACTATTGCTACCTTATGGTTATGGCACAATGGTCTAATAATGGTTACTTAGACTTAGTCAACTCATCCACGGGAGAGTTATAACCTCCATGGCTAATCTTGTGAGTTTCCGCCTACTCGACCAATCTCCTTATAGGCCAGCTTTGGTCTCGGTCTACCCTTACGAGTCCTCACCTCCTTAGAGAGTCCTGACCTTCATGGTCAACCCTTAGGGGATCAAACCTACTTTGGCAGCCGTAGAAGAGCCGAATTGTCTTTGGCTGACCTCCGAGGGGTCGGATTGAGATCGATCGACCCTCGAGGAGCAAAGGCCTCTTTGGCCGAGGGGTCCTAGCCTACCTTGGTCGACCCCTGGAGGAGGGGGTGGGGGCAGAATGGCCTTGGCTGACCCCCGAGGGTCAAGGCCTCCCTAGCCGACCCTCTAGGGGTCAAGACCTCCTTTGGCCGACTCTCGAAAGGGCCGGAAGGGGCTTGGCGAATCCCCGAGGGTCAAAACCTCCTTTGGCCGACCCTTGGGAGGGAGGTGGGGGTGGGGGGGGGGGGGGGGCTTGGCCTCCCCCGTGGGTCAAGGCCTCCCTGACCAATCCTCTGGAAGGGGTCAGAGTCGCTTTAGGTGTCCTTTGAGCTTTGCCGGATATCTCTAGAAATATTTTGCCTATAACACAAAACATAGCGGCGAAGCACCAAAATAAATAAGCCTAGATTGAGCTTTGGTCCAAATCCACAAGTCGGATCGAGTCCAAATACAAATTGAAAAATTACAAAACTTAAATTACTGAAAGTCAAGAGGACAATTTTAATAAGGGCCTCTACCAAGTTGAAATAAATAAGTCTTAAATAAGGGTGTCCATGAAGTGTCCAAGGTGTGTTCGTGAAGTGTCTGAAATTAAAAATAATAATAATAAAAGAGGACACGAAATTTTGAGTGTTAGACACGTGTTCGAAGAATGTCCAGAAGTGTCGATGTCCGACACGAATACGTTGCCAAAATAGAAGTGTTTGTCATTCAAATTTTTTCATAACCATCCATTTCTCAATTAATTCAGTTTCCTTTCCAAAATTATCTCCCTTACCGATTCCTCTTCAATTAATGCTCCAATTATTCTTACCTCCATTATTTTTTCATTTCACTTTCGCCAACCACTACACCACCTTCAGCCTTGTCGACACCTAGGACCGTTCCCAATTTTCTTCCCAAACAATCGCAAGTAGTATCACCAAGGACTCACCCTCATAACATTTTTCGAAGAGTTTATGTAAATTAGTTTGGGCCAGAGAACTTTCCCAACAAACCAAATTCAGACAAATTAGATACCTTAACTTCATCTTTAGTAAATCTTTTTTTATTAGTTTTACTTTACTATAATGGGCTGACAAAACTCATAAATAGACTAATTACAAAAAGAAATCTCATAAATCTAATGGGCTGAGCTAAAAATTAGTACAGCCCATTATTGGAAAAGCCCAATTACACCACTCGGGCCGCGGAAGAAGAAGACTCATGAAAATAATAACCCTAACCCTAATAATCCAGCTTCGTCTTCTTCATTCCCGTTACCAGTGGAAAACAGGGTACGGTCTGATTCTAACCCTAACTCGATAC
>JBBMEG010032885.1:0-60340 GCA_037832605.1 Cyclanthera cordifolia
AAGAGAATCATCAATAGAATCCCCAAGAAGGAGTCTTGGGGGGTGGAGTAGGGATTTTCCGAACCACTTTAAAACTTTCGGTGTCTTCTTTCCCTTATCTTTTACTTTTTGCAATTTCAATTTCGCATCTAATTTTTGCTAGTTTAGAACGTGCTAGTTTTGATTATTAAGTAAAAAAAAAAAAGTAGGTTATTTATTAAAAAAATATATAGTAGACAACCCTATTCACCCCCCTCTAGTGTTGCCTTTTCGATCCTACACCTCATTGTTGAAGCGTGCTATGTACTCCCGAAGGGTCTCATGGCTCCACTGTTTCACAGTCATTTGATGAGTGACCGACTTCTTTTGGTCTCGCGCACTCAAGAATTGGGTGACAAAAGATCTGGCTAGCTCTCTGAATAAGGCAATGGACTTTTTTTAAGCTGCTTGAACCCTCTCAATGCTATTTTTGTGAGCGTGAATGAGAATACTCGACACTTGATTGCATCTCGAACTCCATAAAGTTTCATCCATGCCTGATAAGAATGTAGGTGCTCCACAAGATCCTTGGACCCATCATACGCCTTGATGGTTGGAAGCTTGAATTTTGCTGGGACCAGCTCCTCCATGATTTCATCGATTAGGTTGTCCAGGTCAAGTCCATCCTGGTCCTACACCTTCTTCATATCTCCCAATTGATCTTCGAGGAGGCGAAAGTGAGCGAGCCAAGGATCATTTGGGTCCCACTTCCCTTTAGCGCTGGTTGATCACATCTCTCAGATCCGTCCCCCAGTCTAATCCCATCTCCCGCGCATTTGGGGTCTTTAAAGAGCGTTGAGTGGGTGACCCTTGAGAGGTGCTTCGCGGAAGGCTACTTCGAGCTGACTGCGTAGTCGACGCCCTTTCATTCGGGAATCGATCCTTTGGTGGATCAAGTGCTCCCTCCTTCAATGATTACCACCCAGTTGAAGTCGTTAGACCGGTCTTGAATTTTTAGAAGTAGCCTCTCTTAGAGCTTCAATGGTTGGGGCTTTCCCTTTAGTATGGTCCCTAACCAAAGGCGTTGACTTCTCCGCCGCAGCCTTCTTCTTATTAGGCCGTTGCCTTCTACGATGCTTGTTGGTTTCTAGCGATGGTCGCTTGGGCTGGAGGTGGCTATTGGAGTAACTTCATTAGATGACCCAAATTCTTAGTCATTCCTCGTACTTATTCTTCTAAAGCTAGGAATTTCGGATCGACACGCTCTGGTTCTTGACTAGTTGCTCCACCCTCAAGATTTTGGTGGTTTTCAACATGAGCGTTGTCATGCTCTCTGACTCTCCATCAACACCATGGTCCTATGATTCTCAACGACATCGTGGTGGGTATGATTCTCAATGTTCGACATGTCACATGAAAAAGCATAAGGATTAAAGCTTTTTGGGTAGAACACAACTCATCCCCACTGACGACGCCAACTGTTGATACCAAAATATAGTCAACGGATATCAATGGTACAATTTGTTTTACTGAGGACAAGAAGCCTGCAAAATGAAAAAAACTTTAGGCGCACCAGTAATTTAGAGTACTTTGGGACTTAGAACAACATACAAGGATTGTCAACATCGTTCAACTTGGATTTAATGGGAGAATACTCTGACTTCTTGTAGCAGCCGGTCTTGTAACCATTGCGGCTCATTTAATGTGGGTTAATGGTCATTCATTAGAAATGTCTGCCATTAAGCAAGAAATTAAAACTGCCCTAACTCTTGACTGTTACCCTTTGAGGTGTAACGACCTTAACTTGGAAGTTACTTGGACTCGATCAACTTTTGCAGGTCCTCACCTCCACGGCCGACCCCTTGGGTGTGGTCTTCTTTGTGTAACCCCAGGATGTTACACCCAATAAGTGCAACGTTTCTAAACGTTACATGGATTGGTCGACTCGTCCATATGAGAGTTTTAACCTCCACGACAGACCCGCTTGGGTTAGCCCACTCGACCGATCTCCTTAGAGGTCGGCTTTGGTCTCGATTAACCTATACGGGTCTTCACCTCCACGGCTCGCCCCTAAAAGGTGGTCCTGGCCCTCTAAGCATAACACCTGGCCATTATCAGCGGATCCAGTTGTAACTTTGGACTTAGTTGACTCTTGGGGGAGAGTTCTAACCTCGATGGCCTTTCCTCAGGGGATCTAGGCCTACTCGTTGTAACTCACAGCCACTACTAGATTACGACACAATGGTCCTAAAGGTTACTTGGACTTGATAGACTCGTCCACATGAGAGTCCTAACCACCATGGCCAACCTTGTGGGTTTCTTCCTACTCGACCGATCTCCTTAGAGGTCGGCTTTGGTCTCGCTCAACCTTTATGGGTCCTCATTTCCTCGGCTCGCCCCTAAAGGGAGGTCCTAGCCCTCTCGGAGTAACTCTTGGACTTTCTCAACGGATCCAGTCATCACTTGGACTTACTCAACTCCTAGGGGAGAGTCCTGACCTCCACAGTCAACTCTCGGGGCGTCAAACCTACTTAGGCCAGCCTCGGAAGGGCTGTATTGACCTTGGCTGGCCCCTGTAGGGGTTAAGGCCGCCATGGCCGATCCCCAAGGTGTCGCATTGAGCTTGGCCGGCCCCCTAGAGGTTAATTAATGCATCTTTGGTCGACCCTTAGGGGGTTCTAGCCTACCTTGGCCAACCCCCGGGGGGGCTGGAATGACCTTAGCCGTCCCCCGAGAAGTCAAGCCTGCCATGGCCGACCCCCGAGTGTCAAGGCCTCCTTGACCGACCCTTTGAGGGACAAGGCCTCTTTTGGCCTTCCCTTGAGGGTCGGAGTCGCTTCGTGTGTCCTTTGAGACGTTCTTGGCTTTGTCGGATATCTCAAGAATTTTTTTACCAATAACAATTATCACAACTAAAAGCACTAGTAAAATCACACCTATATTTGATTAAATAATTAGAATAATTAATTGATTTGTATGAGGAGTTATTATTTTTCATTAAAAGAAGTACACATTAATTTTCAATTAGGTAGCTAATTATCATCCAAAAACCTAAATTATGTGAGACTTCACACATTAAAAGTATGAGACTTATGTTTTTTGGGGTTTTAGAACTATCACATTTTAAAACCAACAAATACATGATCCAAGTACAATTAGGATGCACCATACAATACGTCACTAACATCCATGAATAGACAACAAATGAAAATAGGGTGAAAACTAATGAATCTCAAATATTCATTCATCGTCAACTTTCATGACGATTTACCGTTGAGAAGTTAAATAGACAATAAATTTGGGAATTCTAACCAAATCATGGAGGTAAAAAGTCATGAAATTTAAAAATAAGGAAGTCTATGACTTAAAAAACTTAGAAGCTAAAGAAGGAGACAACAAATTAAAATAGGGTGAACAAATTAAAACAATTGATCAACAAAATATCACAATATACTACTTTTTTTAGATTAATTATATATTCGGATTTATGATTGAAAAAAAAAGGGTTAAATTTACTTTCTCTAATTTCAAAAATTAAACTCCTAATTTCGAGATCGATGTTATAATTTATTATTATTATTATTATTTTAAGTACAACTACATTTTCTTAAACTCGCTTTGAATTAAAGAGATCATAATCAATATCTGCATTTGGTTCATTTTGCATAAAACTTACTAATTTTATATTTTCATGAACCCTTCCCTTCTCGTCCATCTCTTCTATTCAATTTTGTGCGCATTTCTCTTTCCTGTTTAGATCGGGAGGGAGCATACCTCTAAAATCCAAGCGTTCAACTAATTGCGCTAACCCTCGGGGACAATTGGTAATTTATTATACACACACTATTCTATTATACGAAGTTTTTTTTTTTTTTTTTGAATTCATATATTAATACAATTATTATTTTCAATTTTTAAGGTTGAATTTTGCATTAGAAATTCCTGTGAATTGAATTATATAATGTGTGTATATCTTTCTAGTATTGTAGCGAGCATAGTGGCCCCAATACATTATAATTATAATTTAAAATTTCAACTCCCTCACGTTTTTAAATTATTCCTTTAATTCAATAATGCAGTACTCACATAATCATCCATACAAAAGAAACAATTATTGAAATTATAGAGGTTGGCGGTATTAATACCCCGATATGATATAAATAGGTAATAAAGTATTTTACTTGATTTTTTTTTATTTTTTTATTTTAACAATATCAATAGTATTATATAATTTATACATAGTGGATTCTTTAAATAAGCAATTAACATGCTTTCCCTTGCCAAGCAATTAAATTAGAAGTTTCTGAAAATAAATAAAGAAACTAACGTCACATTTCATAATTATTTAACTTTTTATTTTTAGTTTTTAAAATTTAATTTTGTATTTATTTAAATTCTTTATATAAATTTCATCTTCTCCGAAGTAAGTACATGAATTTAACCAAGTTTCATAAATCACAATAAATAATTTGAAAGTTGTTTTTTTTAGCTTTCAAAATTTTATTTGATTTTTTAAAACACAAATATCAAAATCATGAAATTTACACGTTTGGTTAAAAATTTTAGGTTTAAATTTCAACAACAACTAAAAACGAAATGGTTATGGAACGGATCTAAATGAATGTATTTTCATTTTTTTGAGCAAAAATGGATTATGTAGAAAAGTATATGTTTTAATTTGACACAATAATACACATATATAACAAAAGTGCTGTAGTAAAAAAGGCTAAAAAATGATTAAAGAAAGAAAATCCACTTATGATCATTCTTTAATATTGCAATCAACTTGATTATAGTTAAGGCAATCGACCTGTTATTCCAGTTCAACATCGACATTACGGGTTTGATCCGTGAAATCGATATTAGTTCTCAATTTATTTGAGAGTAGTACACGTTTTTTTATGTACGATTTGTTATTCCCTCCCCAATCTGTACTCAAAAAAAAAAAAAAAAATTAAACATAATTATTTAAAATATATACTTTCACCATTTTTTTTTTGAGTATATCAATTTTTTTTTTTTTTGAGTATATCAATTTTTTTTTTTTTTGATGTCATTAATGACAATTAATATGAGACAATAGGTACGCTTAAGAAATTAGTGAAGCTACAAAGCTTTAATCTAATTTGCCACCCGTAAAAAAAAAGAAAAAGAAAATAATTTGTCACAATTGTAGTGGAATATTACTACGTATTTTAGGGTGGAAATAATAGTACGTTTAAGTATTAACTATTTGTGTACTCAAAAGGGAAAAGAAGTATTAATTATTTGTAGACAAAATAATTCAAATGAAGTTTTTTTAAATGTCCAAACCAGTTTTTTTATTTGAAATGAGTCTCAAAATTATTATGTAATATTAGTTTAATAGTGATAATAATAAATATCAATTTTCTAGTACGTAAAAAAACCCTTCTAGTTTAAATACTTTTTGAAAAGTAATTTTAATAATAAAAATTATATTTTTTTTCTTTGTTATTTTTTAAGTATTCTAAGTAAAAATTTTGGGTGGTTGCCCTATATTAAGTTGTTCTATTAAAATTTTTATACATATATAATTTTGTTTTATTTTTATTATATATTTTGAGAATTTTTGGTTATATTGCTTTAAGGTCATTTTTGGATATCGAAACAAAGTCACTTTGATCACTAACATTTAACGTTTTCTTTTAATAAAGCAATCCAATTTTTGGTTTGAACCACTATTTCAAAATTAAGGATTTGTGTTTTGGTTTCTTAAAATCTCTAAAAAAAGTTATACTGAACCTATTTTAAATTACTAGTTTTTAAATATAATATCAGATTAAATTGAGAATCAAATATCGTTACAGACCAAACAATAAAACCACTTTCAACCTCAGTAAAACTTCCGTGTATTTAAAAAGGCAGCATTGTCTTTGTTGATTTAAAAAAAAAAAAAACAGCATTACCTTTAAAAATAAAGAAAACCAAGTATAACCAGGTTTAACAACTGTGGAATTAGATTTCCATTCTGGATCTAATATTTGTACAGAATTTATGAATATGATACCATACTAATTAACCAAACAAAAAAATTCCATATTATAACTAATTGATAAAAAAAAATATAATTTATGTTGATGTGGGACACATACCTGCAAAATAGAAATAGACACTAGCGTGGTGTAAATCACGTGGCCTCCAATGTCTAAGTCAAATGAGAATTAGAGTTTTTTTGTAAAGAGCTTAGGAATGACTCAAAACTTACTTTCTCTGCGACCAATCGTGACTTTTTATAGTGAAAAAGCACCCGATCTCCTAGAAGATTTAGGAGATCTTAGGTGACAATCTTTGGTGGATGATATTTCATGGGCCACCTATGGTACAATGTAGGTTTAGTGAAGTATCAAGGCGTGAGCCGGGGTATCCGAACCATCAGGGTTTGGATTGGACGCCATCGGGCCCACGGAGTGGGGGTCAGGCTTGTCCCAACCCAGGCTCGGGAGAGATCGAGCTTGTCCTGACTTGGGCCCGCGGGATTCGGACTTGTCCTTACCCATATTCTCGAGCCATTTCTCGATCTCTCGAGTGTGGTTAAACTATTTTGAAACTCTTTCTAACTTCCTAGATCTTTGAAATTCCCATAACAGTTTATATATTGTAAATCCTATCGTTTCATCTTTTAATGTGTTTTTATTTTTTTCAAACTATAACCACAAAATTTAGAAGACTAGATTTTAAGTTTTAAAATCGTAAGAATTAAACTCGTTTTATTTAAAACATAGAAACAGATTTATAATTTTTTAAATTTTATTTATTTAGAATCTGATTTCCGTTTTTGACATTAAATAAGTATGAAATAATTTCATTATTACTGATATTATAAAAGAGAACCAATTATATCTAAGTACTTTCTTATCAGCATTTAATGATTTAGTCCTAGTAATTATATTGCAACCCCCGTGTCACAAGAGAGAGAGAAAGAGAAAATTTGAAACAATTTGCTAAGGGTACCGAAGAAATTAGGGCTTTCTTTTCCTGTATTATATTTTCATGATTATTGAACGAAGTAGCAGTGTAATTGGTAAAGTGAAGTCTATGTATTTCACCAATGGGGAATAAATATTTATACTTGATGTCTAACTAATCACTTTTTAACTAATTACGGATTTAACTAATCACATGAGCATTTAATCTAATACCCCTTTTCGTTGGACAAAAAATATCCGTTATTCCCAACTTGCTTTTAAACGAATATAGAGGAGGTGCAGGTAAAGCTTCAGTGAACAAATCGGCAAGCTGATTATGTGTACGAGCAGACATCAGTTTGATGAAGCCTTTATTAATCTTATCTCTGATGAAGTGACAATCAAGTTCTACATGCTTTGTACGTTCATGGAACATTGGGTTTCTAGCAAAGATATATTACAGATTTATTGTCACATAAAAAAAGTGAAGGTGAGTGAACGATGACTTGCAAATCCTTAAGAAGGTATGATAGCCACATTATTTCGCATGTTGCTAAAGCAATAGCGCGGTACTCAGCTTCTATGAATGATCTTGCCATTCTGCTCTATTTCTTAGATTTCTAAGACACCAAGGAATCGCCAAGAAAAATACATAAATATAGATGTGGATCATCGGGTATGAATACACGAATCCCAGTCGGAGTCTGAGAATGCTCGTAGTTGAAAACTTTTGACAGGGGAGAACAAACTGACTTTGCTTATTTATGTAGATGGTGTGCAGCTGCAATAAAACGAGTAGATGGTATATCTATGTAGAGGACTTAATGTAAATACAGAGGACTTAATGTATCTATGTAGATGGTGTGCAGCTGCAATATGTGACTTACATGGAGAAGATACAAACTTACTTAGCTTATTTATAGCGTATGCTATGTCAAGACTTGATATTGTTAGGTATATTAACCTCCCAATAAGTCTTCTATATTGGGTTTGGTCTTCTAGTAAATCAGTGGCAGTATTGTGAAGTTTGATGTTTGGATCCATTGGTAATAACTCCGGCTTTGCACCAAGAATGCATGCATCTTCAATAATCTGTAGTGCATAATGTCATCGTGACACAAATATTCCATTTGAGGATCTAGCTTAGCTCAAGTTCAAGATCAATGTAGAGCAGTGAACCAAGGTCCTTTAGTTTAAAGGAATCATTGAGTATCTTTTTGAGTTGATCAATTCCTTTTGTGTTAGGGCATGTTTTAATGATGTCATTAACGAGACCAATAGAGCAAGAAAAGTTATTTCAGTGCCTCGAGTAAACAACTAATATCAGACTTCGACTGAACAAATCTGAGGGATATGAGCAAAGTTAAGAACTTGGAGAACCATTTCCTAGAGGCATGTTTGAGGCCATACAATGACTTCTTTAGTCGACAAACTAGCTTTGTAGAAGATGATGACAAGTCAGATGTAGTTTCATAACCTTGAGGCAGATCTATGTAGACTTCTTCAAGAAGATTCCCATGGAGAAATGCGTTATTGACGTCTAGTTGTATTAGACTCCAATTGTAAGTAACGGCTAGAGTGAGGAGTACGCAAATGGTAACCAATTTGGCTACTAGTGAGAAAGTTTGAAAAAAATCCACTCCTTCTTGCTGGGTGTAGCATTTGGCAACAAGAAGAGCCTTGTATCTTTTGATGGACCCATCAGCTCGAATTTTGACTTTATACACCTAACGACAACCCACTGTACGTTTATTGGGTGGTAATGGAACAACCTTCCATGTGTTATTTGTATGCATTGCTTCCATGTGTTATTTGGGTGGTAATGGAACAACCTTCCATGTGTTCTTAGTAGCATTGGATAAGGTGTTATCTTGCTGGTGTGGATTCTCAATAGTATTAGGCTGATTAGACTTTTTGATGGTGATGGATGTTGTATTTTGTCATTAGCTTTTGAGTAAATCGGGTTTGTTAAATCTTTATTAGATGGCATAGAAAAATCAATTGATCAACGTAGGACAATGTTATTTTCAAACATAGAGGTCGGCTCAGTGTTAGTAATTTGGTGAAAGGGGAACGACTCTTCGTGGAAGATCACATCTCTAAATACAATGAAGAAATTGGTGTCAGCATTATAAAATTTGTATCCTTTCATTCCCGAGGATAACCAACGCATACTGGTGGTATTGCCCGAGAGAAGAACTCTGTTCGATGAGCCGTTAGGGTAGAAGCATAACATAAGCAACGGAAAGTCCGTATCATACTATAGTCACCATTGGTTCCATGGAGTAATTTGTTTGGAGTTTCTAATCCAATGACAGGAGATGATGTCCAGTTGATTAGGAACATAGTAGTAAGAATACATTGGAACCAAAAGCGAATTGGTATACATGATTGAAAATGCAATGCACGTGCAACATTAAGGATGTGCTGGTGCTTGCGTTCAACAATCAAGTTTTGCTCGGGCAGTCCTACACATGAATACTAGTGAATGGCTCCTTTTTGTTTAAAGAACTCAGCAAAGCCAACTCCGAGGCATTATCAGATCTGAATTGCTTGATGACTTTGTTGTATCGTGTTTCAACTAAGGCAAAAAAATTGAGGAACAACTTGTAGAACGTCAAACTTTTGCTTAAGCATGAAAATCCAAGTGTAACGACTGAAATCATCCATAATGGTTAGAAAAAATATGTGATAAGAATGAGAAGGGTTGGCAATAGGATCACGTACATCAACATGCACAGTATCAAAGAAAGCAGCGACTCTATTATTATTGCAAGTAAATGATAATCGTTTTTTTTTAGCCAAAGGGAAAACACACAAGGCATATTACCTTTACAATTATTGTCTAAGGAAAGATCATCTTTCAAAGCATATAAACGATCATGAGATAAGTGTTCGAGTCTAGAGTGCCATAAGAAAGAACCAGTAGTGCGGAAAACATGAATTGGAACTGTGTTAGCATATGAATTGGCTAGATCAACAATGTATAAACCGGTGGAGTACTTACCCTTGCCAATCGTTTTCAAAGTGGACTTTTCCTGAAGAAGACAGTAAGCATGATCAAAATTGACAATAATAGATGAATCTCAGGTTAGTGCACCAACAAACAACAAGTTGCAGTTGAATTATGGCACATACAATACATTGTGAAGGGTAATGGATTCAAACAAAGTGATTGTGCTAGCGTAACATACTGTGAGACGTTTCTTATTTGGAAGAACAACAATAATATGAACCGGTGTAAGATTATCAAACATGGATCGATTAAAACATATGTGTGCAGAAGCAACAGAATCAACAATTCATTATAATCGTAAAGAATCATCTAAAACATTACTTGCAATATGTACGTTTGAAGTCTATGGCTCAAGTTTAATGGATGTGAACTTGGACTGAAGTAGATTCAAGAAATGATGACATTGAGCGAACAGATCTTCTAACGATGTTGTAGTATGGTTAACAGGGTAGGTTCCAGAATCGTAATTAGGAATCTTGGTTGGAGTTTGAAATTTAAAACCTGGAGGGAAGCCGTGCAACCTGTAGCATTTGTCCTTGGTATACCTAGTTTGTTGCAATGAGCGCAGACGAGTTTGGATCCAAAATTTCCTATAGCACAGGAACCAGATGAAGTAACTGCTAATACAACAACATCGGGTATATATGAAGCCGAATGTTGAGTTTCTTCTTGAATAATAAAGGAAAACGCCTTGCTTACTGCGGGACTAGGATCCATAAGGAGGATCTTTGAACGAGAATGAGCATACTTATCATTAAGTCCCATTAAAAAACTCATAAGAAACTCAAATTGGATGAATTCATCGATTTTCTTGATTCCTCCACAAGAACAGAGTCTGCAAGTACAGGCAGGGCGATACATCGTGCATTAATCCCATAGGCTCTTAATCTTGGAGAAGTATGAAGAGGCTGAATCTTGTTCTTGCCAAGCAGTAGCGAGGCCGGACTTCATATGAAAAATACGAGGTCTATTGAGACGTTGGAATCAATCTTGTAAATCTAACCAGATATCACGAGCAAATTCGGTAAAAATGATGCTGGATGAAATGCTTTTGGAAACTGAATTCAGTATATAATAACTCGAAAACAAGAACTAGGTTGGCATAGTGTAAATTGGTAAAGTGAAGTTTGTGTATTTCACACATGGGGAATAAACATTTATACACATTGGTTGATTTCTAACTAATCACTTTCTAACTAATTACCGATCTAACTAATCACATTAGCATTTAATCTAATATATCATATTAGAAAATGTGGGCATCCATCTAAAACCCATTGGCTATGAGAGGAGTAGCTCACCTCTTTTTAATGTGTTGAAGAATTCACACATTTTCAATGTGGGAGAATTGCCACAAGGTGTGTATTTTCAACATGCCCCCTCAAGATGGCGCCAATTTTGAGAAAGCCATCTCAGATCCAACTATTTGAGATCATCAAATGCCAGCTTAAGTATTTTGCCGGCTTGGGTGGGGTCCTCGAAATTTTGGGGGTCAAGAACCTAGAGCTCTACCATATTAGAAATTATCAGCATCCATCATAAAACCAATTGATCACTATATAAGAGGAGTAGCTCGCCCTATCTTTTAAATGTGTTGAAGAATCCTCACATTTCTAATATAAGAGAATTGCCACAAGGTTAATATTTCCAACAATAATGGTTTTCCTATAAAGCATTATCAATAAAATAGATTTTTACTAGTATCATGTACACTTAAAACAAGTTAATCAACAGATTCACCAATATGAAATAAAAATCAAGTATTTAACTATTTATTATACTAATAGTGCTATACTCTACAAGTGTGTTTTTTCTTTGTAAGTATAATTCAGCTATTTTTTTAAGAGATGGATAATAGGGTATTTATCTTTTTATCATTCACGAAAAATCTTCATCTCAAATATACATACATAAACTTGTAAAATCTACAAAATAATCACAAATATAATTATTTTGATAAAAATGACTAAATGTAAATACTTTCAAAGTAATATAAATAGAATATAAATATATTAAATATCATTTTTATATTATAATTATTAATTAAATAACATTAATTAATATGACATTCATTTCAGAAACAAAATAATATCTGTATTAAATATTTTTGTCTGAACAAGATTTAAGTTATTTGAATGTCTATTTGTGATTATTACATGTATATATTATTGTTATAGACACAATATTTCTTGAAATATTCGGTGAGGTCTACAACCTCTCGAAGGACACTTGAAACGACTTTGACCCCCTCCCCTTCAGAGGATCGGCCAGGGAGGCCTTGACCCTTGGGGGTCGGCCAAGCCTTTTCCGGTATCTCGGGGGTCGGCCAAACAAGACCTTGACCCCTAAAAGGTCGGCCAAGCCCTTTCTGGCCCTCCGCGGGTCGACCAAACGAGGCCTTGACCCCTAAAGGGTCGGCTAGGAAGGTCTTGACCCTCGAGGGTCAGCCAAGCCCTTTCCGACCCCCTAGGGGTCGGGCAAAAAAGGCTTTAACTCCTAGAGGGTTGGTCAGGGAGACCTTAATCCTCGGCGGTCGCCCAAGCCCTTTCCGGCCCCCTCGGGAGTCGGCCAAATGAGGTCTAAACCCCTACGGGGTCGGCCATGGCATCCTTGATCCCTCGGCAGTCGCTCGAGGTCATTCTGACCCATCCAGGGGTCGGCCAAGGTAGGCTAGGACCCCCCCAAGGGTCGGCCAAAAGAGCCTTAACCCCTTAAGGGTCGGCCAAGTTTAATCCGACCCCATGGAGGTTGGCCAAAGGAGGTTGAGACCCTTGGGGGTCAACAATGGCGTCCTCAGCCCCTTAAGAGTCGACCAAGGCCATTCTGGCCCTTTCGGGGCTGACTAGAGTAGGTTTGATCCTTTAAGAGTTAACCGCGGAGGTCAGAACTCTCCTTCAGGAGTCGGTCGAGTCCAAGTCACGATTGGATCCGCTGATAAGGGTGAGAACTTATGCCGAGAGGGCTAGGACCTCTCTTTAGGGGCGAGCCGTGGAGGTGAAGACCCGTAAGAGTCAACTGAGACCAAAGCCGACTTCCAAGAAGATCGGTCGAGTGGGCCAACCCGAGTTGATTGGTCGTGGATGTTAGGACTCTCCTGTGGACGAGTCGACCAAGTCCAAGTAATCTCTCTATAACCATTGTGTTGTAAGGTAGCCGTGGCCGAAGGCTACAACAGTAGGCCTAGATCCCCCAAGGATCGGTCGTGGAGGTTAGGACTCTCCCACAGGAGTCGACCGAGTCCAAGTGGCGACTGGATCCACTGATAACGGCCAAGAGTTACGCCGAGAGAGCTAGAACCCCCCCCCCCCTTTTAGGGGCAAGGCGTGGAGGTGAGGACCCGTAAGAGTTGACCGAGACCAAAAGCGACATCCAAAGGAGATTGGTCGAGTAGGCTAATCCGAGTGGGTCTACCATGGAGGTTAGGACTCTCCTCGAATCGACCAAGTACAAGTAACACTTGGGGAAGGTACACCTGTTGGGTGAAGCGTCCTGGTGTTACACCGAGAAGGCCACACCCCTAAAGGGTTGGTCGTGGAGGTGAGGACATGCAAAGGTTGACCGAGTCCAAGTAACTTCCAAGTCAAGACCGTTACACCTCAAAGGATAACGGTCATGAGTTACACCAGTATCCATTCCCGGCTTAATGGCAGACGTTTCTAACTACCAACTATTAACCCACCATTAAGTGAGCCGTAGCGGTTACAAGAACGACTACTATAAGAAGTCAGAGCCTTCTTCATTTCAAGCTAAGTTGTACTATGCTTATAAGCTCTTCTATGTCCCAAAGTACTCTAAAATACTCTCCTAAAGCTCTTACTGACTTAGGAATGCATCGGAGGCCTTGCGGCTCACACCACACCCATATGCCTAAAATTTGTAATTTTTGACAGGCTTCTCGTCCTCGATAATACAAATCATACCGTTGATATCTGTTGATCATTTCTCGACATCAACAATTATAATTAAGTGATCTTTATATAACAAACAATATATAGCATAAGTTTATATCAGTCAAGGCTGCAACATCACAATTTTTAGCTATTCATTTATTTCATTCAAGCGCGAGAAAATAGTTTACGATAAAAGTGGGGTCAAGTTTGTACATATTAACTCCTAAATGAATTACAAAACTAATTACTTTTTATAGACATACAAAAACAATAACCAAACAATACTGTTCAAAAATAAAGTTTTTAAAATTCAAGTAGTTAATATAAACAAATTCTAATGAAATATTGCATAATCTAATAATTAATGATTAGGTTACGTATTCAAATTTTGTTTCTACACATTTATCGAATAAATAAAATGCAAAGAGTGAAATTTATGTCTTAAATATCAATACTAGCTAGATAAAATTCATTGATCTTATAGAAGACATTTTCTAAAACATATTAGATAATTCAAAGAAATAAGTTAATAAGTTTAGACAAAGTATGAATGCCGACCAAAAAGTTGGAGGTTTGTCTCCTAAAAGGATATTTGGCGAAATAAAGGCAAAAATAATTTTACAACAAATAAACAACATTTATATATCCAACTGTAAATAAAAGCTAGTTAAGTTTTGTTTGTCTTAAAAAAACTTGTGAAGCCATCAATAATAATACTTCAGGGGCATTATACACTTAATAATCAGAGATCATGAGTTGGAATTTTTTAACTCATAATTATTATGTAATTAAATAAAAAAACACGTGATTTTTTTTAAAATTTTGTTAATTAATTAATATAATTAAATTTATCTCAACTTATTATCTTAATTAAGCTTGATCTAACACACGGTGTTAGGAGGAATATATGAATGAACCGAGTCTACATCCGAATGAGAGGATCTTGAAGATTATAGTTTCATGGTTAAAAAAGATTTAAGAGAATTGATTTGTACTTTCAATACAGGTGCACCTTTCTTTTCGGTAGTTAAATCGAAGGAACTTGATAGTGTTAAACGTGCTTAGTTTGAAGTAGTCCTAGAATGGGTGAGCTCCTAGGAATTTTCCTGGGATGCATGTAAGTGAGAGCAAAACATGCACGTGGCTGGTCGTAGGGAATGTAGGGAAATACCGGGGCTCAACGAGCCTAGATCTGGATTTCAAAACCTCATACAAATCCTGGACTACTGGCGTTACACTTGAATTGATTATTAATTTAAAATAATTAAATATGATATCAAAATAGTAGATTTTAAGTTCGAGTGATTATCAAATCGTTTTCTATCATCAACTCAACTTTTTAAGGTTATTGATAGCTCAACTTCTTATTTATCAGCTTATATATAAATGTTAAATGTTAGATTGAGTTTCTTAGAATAAAATTGGTAAATATTAATATGACCTTTATATACAATATTTTCCTTGAAATCACCTTTAATGATGGCACATTCAATTCTCACTCGTGCACTAGTTTTTAAATATTCATTTACTGCGATATAATATTATTTATATATACATATCTGTGCAAGTTAGCAACTTAATACAATTAAAATGATATTTGCCTACCACAAAAAGGTACGAAAATATTTAGGGAAATGTAAATGTTATTAAATGGCCTTACACGTGGCAATGTACCATTGCTCCCATCACTTGGCAATTTGGTCCCACCACTATTAATTTAAAGTCTTAAATTCTTATATTTCCTCCATTTTATTATTTATTGAATGAACATTAAAAATTAATAAGGTCCAATTTATTACTCTAAAATAATAATAATAACAATAATAGTAAGAAGGTCCATTTGATATAAACCTGCACCACATTTAATTTCTTTTATGTTTTCTCACTCGATATTTAAATTTGTTAAAAAATGATAATTTATATTTAATAAAATCTTGAATAAATGGGAAGATCGAAGTTAATTTGCCTCTTCGCTTTTTAACTCCCACTCTCCTATCTGTCTCCATTCATTTTTCATTTGTGTTTTATTAATTAATTTATTATTATTATTTTTTGACTCGGCCTTTACAATAATGCATAGCTTAATATTGAGTGACTAATTAAAAAAAATAAAATAAAATAAGAGGTCATGTTTTTGGAGGTTACTATTATATACTAAAAAAATATACAATTGAAACAAACATTTAGAAAGAATATTTCATATGTATGAAGAAATTAATAATGTTAAAATATGGATAGAAGTTACATTTATATACAATTTATTAAAATATGTGAGACCCACTTTTATATGCAAAATATATCACCCCAAAATTTTGGAGGTCTCTATCAAATATACATGCCAAAAATATCATTAAAGTAAATTTGAGATTCACTATTATAAACAGAAATAATAAATTCAAAAATTTCAGAGAAGTTATGCTCCTTTTAACTCCCTCTTCCTCTAATAATAAACTCAAATCTCACCTCAAATATTGTTGAAAAACTGCACATTTTTAATTGATGTACTTTCAAAATTGTGTGCTTGTGTCTATTAAGTTTATGCAACTTCAAATAGTATTAGATACATCTTAGAATTTTATACATATGTTGTATATAGCATATCCTTTGACATTCAAACATTATTATTATTTGTAAATAGGTAGAGATCATGTCCATTTTCCCTAAGGGGTCGGGCTTCACAGGGACCTAATCTTCGATTAGGAGGTGAATGAGGGAGTGAGTGGGGATGAAAAATTTATCTTGACTTTATCAAAGATAGGGACGAGAAATGTATTCTCCATTCCCGATTTCCTATTCCACACTCCGTTTACGTTTTTTTTTTTTTTATTCAGCGCATTTATATAAATTAAGTTTTAGAAATGTTTATTTCAATGTATATTTTTCTTTCATAATTAACTATCTAATTTCAACTAATAAACATTTATCTTAACTATAGAAAAAGTATATAAAATTTAGTGAATTGAATTAAATGAATTAAATGGTGAATAATTATCCGCGGAGAACCCGATCCCCGTACATTCCACGAGGAGAATCTTTGCCTCGTTCCACGTAAAATTTTATGGTAAATTTCGCAGTGGGTGGATTAAAATGGGTAGAGGGGATGGGGAAAGTAAAGTCATCCCCGTCCCCGCTTCGCCCAATGAACATCTCTATAAATAGGTCTTTGAAGTTTTCCAATTTTATATCTATGTCGATTTATCAATTTGTAAGTTGTACATTCTCGATCATTTATCTATAAAGATGTCCATTTTTTCCTCGGGGACCAGCCCTTAACAGGGCCGTGGACAAAATTCTCCTCGTTGTCTAAACGAGACCGAGGACGAGAAATGCATTTCCTGTCCCATTTCCCCGATCTGCGCCTCGAATATCTTTTTTATTTTTAAAAAAAATATTTTTCTTTATATTTATTCATTTACTTTTTATATAAAATATATATACGTTGGTAAAATTACATATTCAAATTAGTATTTTTCTTTAAAAATTTACAATATAATTGAAACTGGATAGATATTCCTTAAAAATATTTAATTATTTGAATTTATTAGTTAAAAAATATTTAAAAAATAAAAATAAAAATAATAAATTGAAAATTCCCCGGAGAGAATCTCACCTCGATTTCTGCAAAAAAACGCTTAATTTTGCGGGGACGAAGATTAATTTTGAAAGCATGGACGAAGACGAGGAAGTCATTCTCCGGCCCCGCCTCGCCCCGCCCCGTGGACATCTCTATTTATAGATTAGTGGTCTAATTTCAAGCATATTTGTTTGAAATAAATACTACAGCAAATATAAGAAAGATGTCTAAGAAGGTGTTTTATTTCTTGTTTTTATGAAACTATTAGAAATGAAATTTTATAATCATTCTTCAAACAATCTCATCCAAATGAGCTATTACATTTTTTCTCTCAAAACCATTCAAAATAGTCAATCGTTTCTAATCACTTAAAGATTAGTGGACTAATTTCAAGCATATTAAGGATTTGTTTGGAATAATCACTACAAAAATATAAGAATAGATGTCTAACGGTTTTAATGAAGTTCAAAAATATAAAATTTAAATCTTGTGCTAGATTTTTTAGAAATGACACAAAAACTTGATTGTCAACAAATTGAATGGGCTAGTGTTTTGATTTGAGCATGTACTGGATCATTTAAACTTTAACTAAGTTAACTTTAAATGAACGGCACATATCAACGCTTCACGCATTCAAAATCGCATTAAGTAAGTATACACAGTCAAATAGCAACAAGTGATAAGTGTATTTATATCATTCTTCACCGGGATATGAGTTAAACGCTTAGCAAGTAAAATTGAAACTTAATAGTCAATACTTAGGCAAATGTTTAATCTGAGTTTTCATGATTTATAAAGTAAGATAACAATAGAAAAAAAAACTAAAATAACAATATAAAAGAAAACTAACTAATTAATTAACTTAATCAAGAGCTTACTTAGAAAAGTGATTAACATTGCATAAGATAGATAATGGTAAGAAAGATAAAACACTTAAATTACCGCTAAAGCTTCCTCTCGAAACACCTTCGTACAAATGATTACAAGATTCATGCATTAGTGGAATGATTATCTCGAACCTCTTCCTAACAACTAAGAGTTCTTAAGTTATCCTAATGATTAAGAGTGGTAGTTTGCTAAGATCTTATTCTCTCAAAGTGAGTCTAAGGACATTTTTGGTGGGTTATCAATCAACCAAGTGAATTCTGTTCAACCATCTTAAATAATATCGCATCTTCCTCTTCCTAATTTAATATTAATTTCAATATCTTCTTTTTATTTACTACTACTCACTTCATTCCCTATAAGTCACGGCTAATAAAGTCAAGTAATTATGCAAAGTATATCATTAACGTGAAATAAATAGAATTCCAAAATATAGACCTAATGTAATTCGACAAACAGTAAATCAAAGAAGAACTAATCCTAACAAGTAAACAGAAACTAAAATGATAAAGCGAAACTAGGGTCAAGGATCCAAATTGAAGCTCCTGCTGACAATCAAAGACTTGATTCCTAGCCTTCATCTCTAACGTTGCAGACTCATCTTGAAGAACTCATAGAACCAAGACAAAACTACCTCTAAAACACCAGAATGGTACTCGAAATTGCCCACACTTAGGAAAATGTGTAGGTGTTAAGAGTCGCTTGTAGGTCTTTGCTGATAGAGTATTATAGGTAAAACTAGGGTTAGTTTTGCCTCAAGTCAAAAGAATATCAAGATCATAGATTCGGTGGTGGCGGATCCCATGATTCTCGCTTCTTGTTAATATTTGATGTTGAAATCTCGGCTCTTCGGGATGCGTTCGCTTCGCATCCATCTATAGCCAGAAAGTGTGTCGCTATCCAAATTCCTACACAATAACAATAGATTAGTGCAATAAGCATTCACTTCCTCAACTGTTTATTATTTGAATCATTTAAGCCTAGAAATCTGGTTGTTTGCTAAATATTTAGTTAAATCTTACTCTATCTCAATCGCTTCGCATTTCTACATATCTTCACTTCTTAATGTGTAAATCTAAACCTAAATAATTGAAGTTCTCTACAAAAATTCTTAAGTTTCCGTTAAGATTTTTATCAAAATAACTCTCTCATGAAGAGTTATCAGCAAACATTAGATGTTAAGCATATGTCGGCCATCTTTTACGGATATCATCAGAAGTGTAGATATTACACATTCTTCGTCATCTTAAGCTGTCAACATTTTTAAAATGCTCACCATCATATAGATTCAAGTCATTCATTCATTCCCAACATTAAATGTAACAACCCCTTCTTTTTTAAAATTTGCATCTTTAGTCTCAATTTTAAGACATAAATTTTTTATGCAAACTAAATGTAATTGGAGTAGGTTTCTAAACCCCTTTTAAGTTCACTAAGGTTAATGTCTCTTTATGGAAAAAAATGTTTTTTTAGCTATTATTTTTTCATCTCCCCTCCCCAAATCAAATAAGTAGTCGAGAAACTCAATCCTTACCATTGGCCCTTGAAATATGCAAGCGACCTATCCCTTTCATTGGCTTGTTTCTCGCATCAAGTCAACCTTTTATCCTTATTTTGACGGTTTTAAATAATTTTTTTGCCTTGTTTAGGGTGTTCCTAATGAATTCTCAATGTTATTTTGTAAGAATCTGACTCTCTAAACATGTCTAATATGAGATTCTTACATACCATGCATGAATTTAAAGCACTTACAAGTGAAAACCAAACTATTAAAATTATTTGAATAAATAAGTTGTTAGTTAATATAATTAAATTTATTCAAACTCACGAGCTTAAGCTTTTCAGTTGATTGGTTGTTTAACATAATTCAACACGGTATCAGAGTAGAAGGTTCTAATTTCGAGACTCTGCCAAGTCGTTTCCTATTTATTTAAAATTTAATTCCATTTATAGGGCATTTATCAATTTTCTAAGCGCGCAAGTGAGTGAGAGTGTTAGTTGATATAATAATAAGGGTGAGTACAAACTTAGTCAGCAAGAACGGCCAATTGGTATACAATATGCACAATCTAGTTGTGCGTTCAAGTAAAATACATGAGAGCACTCTTAGCATGCACATGATTCCCTTGTGAGGCACCTTTGTGCACTCACCCTATTGATCAATGAAAACACTGAATCGATGTATCTCTCGGGGATCACCTTGACTAAAAAAGCTTTTAGCTTAGAGAACGAATTGTGCACTGACATCACTAGTTCTGGAGATTCATCTGTCTAACACTTAATACATGTACGAAAACACCGCATGCTTCTACAAACCATTTAGGTGTTGAAAAGATGAGAGATGCACACTAAACATACTTGGTAGAGGCCCTTGCCTATAACTATGACACCTTGTCCAAGCTTATCACTTGAACTAAGAACTCTTTCATAGCAGGCTTACACTATGATCAGAGTCATACTCTCTACAGGCTGGAAACTAGGCTTCATAGGGAGTGCCATGCTACATCGCATCCTCGTTAGGTGGTGGAGTCAAAATCATCCCATCTCCAACATATGAGGTTGGTATAATCCATCGCATCCTCTTATAACCTTTAGATGATGACACCTAACAAGATCTATCTAGAATAATACATACTCAATCCTAAAAGATCATCATAACAAGATCTATCTAGAATAATACATGTTGAGTTATACATACATCAGAAGATCAAGACCGACTCACTTGCTAGAATTCAATAGAAAAACTTGTGTGTCATCTCATGCATCAAATTAACATAATAGGAATTTCAAGGAACTATTATGAATCCTAGAACTCTACATGTTGTGACCTCATAATCAAAGCATGCATCAATCATCAGATCATTACATATAACAAACATACATAAACAAAATGGTGTACATAGTTCACACGATTCGAGATAACCTGAACAGTAATACATAACACTCGAACACGCTTCCAACAGAACTAGGAACCTAAACTGCCTAAGTTACTAATAACTCTCCATTAAAGAGTTAATTAAGTTATTATCTTAATGAATTTTTATGTGATTTGGGCCTAATTTAAGACTATTTAAGGTTAGAACAACATTAAGTAAGAAATTTTCTTATAGATGCGATGTTGATTGCATTTAGAGATGAATTAGGAAGATTTAGGATAATGCAACATTTATAAGCTAAAAATGGATGTTGAAGCTCTTTGATAACAAAAGATTGAAAATTCCAAGTCTCTTTGATTTATTGTTAAATGTGCATGTGAATGTGATGCGCTTCATATTCATATAAGCATATTGGACGCAATGTGATGCAAACAACATCCTCAAAGATGAAATCTAACAGATCAAATCAAACCAAATCGCAAAAAATATATGAATATGCTGCAGAAGATAAAATCAGATTGTATCTTTCCTTTTCTTAATCCCATTCTAATCCTTGAAGTTTATAAATAAGAGATTAAGATGGAGACTTTAGTTTGTGTTTTGTGTTCTTTCCTACGGTTTATCTTGGGAGTTCGACATATTTAGGGTTTTAGAAGTTTGAGTTCAAGATTCGTAGCAACAAGAGTCCTCTTCAAGATTCGTTGCCCTCTGCATTATCTTTATCGTTTTTCTCAACTTAGATTTATTTGAGTTTCTACTATTCCAATTCTTTATTGCTTCCGATTTTTCTGTTGTCATTTTCTTTAAGCATTTAATTTCATACTCGTAATCAGGCTATAATTCAAAATTCTTCCTTTTTGCACTGTTATTTCCATTCTAGCTTAAGTTTTCTCTTTAATAAAGCGTCCGCTTTTGTTTAGCTTTTTCTACCTTTCTATCAAAGTTAATTTATGTTCTTTTATTTACCTATGTTGAATGTCTATTACATTTGTTACTACATATTCTTTATTTGTTAATCGTGTCTCAACTTTTATAAAGCAAAATTTAGGCAAAAGCATGTAGTTAGTATTAAATTAGGGTAAAAAAAAAAAATCAATGTTAATTATGACATTTGCATATATTTTTGCATATATTTCACACGCATTAACTGATGATCCAGTTTATGCAATTCAAAGTTTGCCTCAAGAGAAAGAGTGATAAGTGAACCATTAGTTAATAACCATTAGATTAAATTAAGACCTATTATTTAAAAGTTTAGAGATAATTGGTACAAGCTAAGCATGTATTAAATTCTAACTTAGTTAACTCTAAATGAATTATTCATTATAATGTTGTATGCATTCAAAATCGTATTACACAAGGATATGTAGTCAATCAACAATAAGAGATAAGTATATTAATATCCTTCTCGATTGGGATGGTATTTATTAATTTGTAATGAAAGGTGTAAATCTAAAAGTCAAACTGAAAGTAAAGAAAATTTTTAGTTGGTTTTGGCTTTAATTCTATTCTGAAAGTAAATACTCAAATAAACTAGTTTGCTCAGGTTAAGTTCTGGAATGGGATTAGCATTACCTAGGGATAATTCATGGTAGGAAGTATGGATGATTTCAGTTCAGTTTTTGTCGGTTTTGTGCCAAACAGATAACCAAACCAATATCCTCAATTTTCAAAAATTAGGTTCGAGTCGATGTCCAGTAAAGGACAAAACTATTGGTTCAGTTTTTAATTGGTTCGGTTTATTATTGACTTTAATACAAATTTTGGTTTGCTTTTCAAATTTTTTGTCTCATTCTCATTTTAATTTTATTCTAAAGACTTTCATTTTACTAACAAAAAATAATACTTTTAATAAGTATCAAAATATTTAGCAAGCTTTTACTTCATATTTCATATTTTGGGTTTTCCTTTCACCTCTAGTAAGAAGAATGTTACACCCTTTCTATTGTTAAGGCTTCTTCTCTTAATGCCTCCACGTAACGAATTTAGTAATAAATGTGCATTAGTTAGATGATTATCTTAACTTCTCCTTAAACAACTAAGAGATCTTAAGTTGGTATAATAATTATAACTAGTAGTTCTCTCAAAATTATTTCTCCCGAAGCTAACTTTAAGGGCGCATTCGGTGGATTATCAATTGACCAATGCAAATGAAATGTAACTATCTTAATCAACATCTCATCTCCTTTTACCCTAATTAATACAAACCGCATAACTTCTATGAATATTTATGACTACTCAGGTTAGCATGGACAAACATTGGTAGAGTACATATCAACTAACAATCCAAAAACGCTTTATTTAAACAGAATCTAAACTAGAGTAACAATCACATGAAGACATACAATTTGAATTCATAGTAGAAGCTTACGAGAAGAACAAAACCCACAATGAGAAAAGGAAAATGAAAGTGATAGGTGATGCCAAGGCATTGTATCTAGATCGAAGTTTTCACGTCATTCAGAGATTTTGTTTCCTAGCCCTTGGCCTCCGCGAGAAGGAACACAAGAACGATGTCACAATTTTTTCCCTACGCTTAGTGGACTGCATAGGCGCCAAGAGGCGCCACAAAGTCTTTATGGTCGCTATTATTTATATAAATAAACTAGGGTCACTATGATTTTTGAACTAAAGAAAAAAAGCTTCTAGGGTTGATGGCGCCAGATTCACGAGATTCTTGCTTTTTTGAGATTTGATTTGTTAAATTTTTTTGATCGAGTGATGCTTTTTTTTGCATCACGTCAGAGTGTGGCTAAGAGGCATCTAGCTCTAAAATTCCAACACAAGTAACAATATTTTATGGAGTTATGCGATCAGTTTAATAAAGCTTCAGCATTCGAATAAATAGCCTAAAAATCTTGTATTTTACTAGATTTTATTCAATCCAACCCTAATGCTTCCTTATTGCATTATCCGACGAACTTCCTTACTCAATGTTAATCTAAGTCTAGAAAGTTTAAGTCAAAATTTCATCTAGATAATGGCTAAACTGACTCTCTAATGGAGAGTTATCAATGATCATATCACTAGTGCAAATGTAACACTAAACTTATTTAGATGAGGTGTTTCGAGAGAAAGCCTTGGCCATAGAATAATATGTAACCTCCTTCTTACCAGAACTTACCCCAATACAATGCTATCCTCATTCCTAAACTTAACCCGAGCATGTTAGGTTAATTCTGCATTTTATTTCTAGCAATAAGTTAAAACCAAAACTCAATCATATTTCTTGTTTGACTCCTAAATTTATGCCATTGATTGTGAATAGTAGTTTCCCTATGAAGAACAATATAAATAAACTTAACCATTGCTTATGTTTACTGCATATACTTGCATAGTGCAGTTTCGAATGCGTGGAACATAATCATTGCATGTCCCATTCATTTAGAGTTAGTTAAGTTAAAGTTAGTAAACCATCAAGTCGCATTAATTTTTTGGCGGCGTTATCGGAAAACTGTTTATTTTACAACCAGTGGTTTAGATATAAAAGTAGTTTTTAATTGTCTAACAGGTTAACCCATCACTTTTGTAAACTGCAGGTGATGGATAGTACAGGGGCTAAGTAACATATTTCATATAGTTGAAGAAGAGAATCAATAGCAACAATGAGCCCCTTTGAATCTCCTCTTCAACTTTATAGCATAAGAAATTCTAATCTAGCTGACTTTGACGTTGCAAATGCAAGAGGCTGACCCAGCCTGTGTAAAGGATGATAGAGACAAAGGCAAAAGAAAATACGTTAACCTCACTACGGATAAGCATTGGGATGTCATGCTAGATAGAGAGCTCATAGTGGATGGTCAATGCATAGCACATTTCTGTAATGCGAATGTCTAGCACATGACATCATTAAGCCCGACTGACAATAGGGAATGTAACACTCGAGGCATAAAAGTCGATGCATGTAAAATTTTTTCCAAGCACTTACACATTTGAACTCTTTTCATCCCTTACTTAAGAAGAATTTGTCTTTTATTGTGTTTTTGTTAGTTGCGTCTTACTATTTGTTATTCTCTTATTTCATTTTGTTTTAACGGAAAGCTAACACATTTCTAAGTTGAATTGGGAAAGTGAAAAAATGTCAAAGGAGGTCATCATATCTATTCTCGTTGGCTTAGTTGTTTGATATTGACTTAGGTCAAATGACGTGTGAAGCACCATTCTCGCAAAAACGGTAAAAACTCTCATCCGTAACTTTTCTAGTTGTTGTCAATCATTCAGTTGCAACAATTTATGTTCTTATTATGGCTAATTCAGGTGTTTCTTTACCAAAATTTTGAACTTTTATAAAATATCACATTCTGAACAATTTTTTCATTTACTCCCTCTTGATTTTCAAAGTACTAAATTTCTCTCAAACTTCAGTTCTCAGTTCTCGATTTTATCATTATCTTTCGAAACCACCAATCAAATGGATTCAAGATCTGGATTGTGGAAGTTGGTTTTTCAATGCATAAGGACCAGAGTCTTGAGGAAACCTTAGAAATGAGTCAAATATCACCTCACGCATCCCTCAAGTTTAAGTGCAAGGCGAGGGGTAATTGTGAGCATAAATCTAATTGAAGAGGTTCCCTTACAACTTGAGATTCTACTGGCCATCTTGAGTTTGAAGAAAGAGGAAGGATGTGCTAAAGTGGTCACCGATCAAGAATTATAGAAAAAAAAGTAAGAACTCTAGAGAAATCGGTAGAGTTTGAGAAGGAAAAAGAAAAAAGAAAGTGAAGGAAAACCAGAGGAGATTCAAGAGGTGGAATCGAGGGAGGAAGTATCCTAAGACGTCGTAGAATTGCCACAAAAAATCATGACGGTGAAGGTAGCGGAAGAAACGACAAGTAGGAGCTCATGCCAAAAAAGAAGTAAAAGAAAACGAATGACGAGGAAGAGCTATCCCTACGAATGAAACCTGTACTCAGAAAAATAAGGGAATCGTATCTGAAGTGTCACCTAAAAGGATACCTACGTGAAAGCGAAAGACAACGTCTGGAAAGGTTTTCACAATGCCCTTATAATTCAAGAAACAGAAAAAAGGAGAAGGGGAAGGCCTCAAAGGCTAAGAAAAAGCTGGTCTTTGCCAAAGGTGAAAGTGCTACGAGCTTATGAAGACCAAAATTTTCTAGTAGGAGCAAGGATTTCCAAAGGTGGGGCTCCTGGATTTCATATTGAAGATGATTAGAAGGAAGAGATGGGATCCCTCATGCGCTTAAGCATTACAACTCGCATAGAGTGGGTGCGGATGTTTTACTACAACCTAAACGAGGTAAGAAAGTTAACAAGTTGAGTGAACAACACAATAATCTATGTAGTGCCAAGGCATGGAAAAGCATTTGAATTCGAAGACTTTTTTAATGCAAAATATAATGCGATGATCAATCACGAATAGAAGAGGAAATGGAGAACTGCAGCAAGAAGATAGGCATACCTGTCCTAGTGTGGAAAGTGACTTCAGATACGAAGAGGGTGTAGTTTGCTCTTTTCAATGCATAATGACATTGTTGGCTTAACTTCATTAAGACCTGTTTAATGACAATAACCCACGTCACAATACTGAACAGCGCGAAAGCATTGTTGCTCTATGTGATCTGCACCAATATGACCATTGATGTAAGCCACATTATGGAAATAGAGATCAAGCATTGTAGTAGTAAAAGACAATGAAAGATATTCTTCCCACATTCGATCGCGTTGTTATGCATCTGCCAAAAACTGCATCACTATCAACGGATGAGATGTTTTCATCGCGACACGTTCATCAAAAACCAAACTTAAAGTGAGCCACGACCGCCAAGGTACTATTATTGCTGCTGGGATTGAGGAAATCCTTCTCCAACTAAATGAGCATATAAGCCAAACCCAATATTTCTTCAACCAGGCGCACGCTTATTGGGCTCCTGTATTTTCTATGTGAAGTTCGTATAGATTGGGAACTGCCTTATTTTTATTAAATTGATCCATCCTTTAGCCTTAGTTGACAAATTTAAGGCAGTCTCTTTTTTTTCTTCTCTATTGTTCCTTACACTTCTTTTGTACTTAGTATGTTAATATTTTATGTATTTTCCAAAATCTAGTTTAGGTTATTTCATATTGATTGCATAATTTCTAAATTCAAGCTCCCTATTCTATCATGTTATTGTAAAATAAAATGTCTCTAGCTTTTAACTTAGCTTTATGTCTTACTTCTAAAATTTCCAAACAAACTAAAACATTGACTTCTACTTTAGAATGGTAAGAGGATGGGCTTTCTAAATAGGGACGACATTGACAGTCAATAACTCTCAAGTTAGAATGAAAAAATGAGTTGCTTTGAATAGTATTGTTAAATGCATGAAGCATCGCATTTAAACATTAGAACAAACTAAGTTGGGGGAGATATAACTCACCTTCATTAAGGACAATGAAGACTATAATTTTAGGGAAAAGGGCAAGCCTGTTCAATGTTAGTGCTCATTTTTGTTTTAAGTTCCTTTAGAAAAAAAGAAAAAGAATGAATAAATGCGAAATTATAGTGTAAAAATAGATAAAAGCTAGTAGCTATAGTGTTCAAAGTATTACGCTGTTTACCTATGCGTAAAACCTTACAGATGCATTTTATGTAATCATGAATGCACCTGAGTGGGAATGCGAAATGGGTATAAGCGGAAATCTTTGAGGGGTTTGAACACTAAAAGTGTGTGTGTGTATGTCCGTGTGTTGTGAAATAAATAAGATTCTTGAACAAACCTAGAATGATCAAAGGTTTTAAGAAGATGGTTCGAAGTTGCTAGCATTAGTTTTTAAGAGGGCTCAATTTATCAATCTAGTTGAGAGGAGTTTATTATTAATAAATGAAGTGTCTTAGAAAAATCAAAAGTTCTAGAATCTAAATAGTGAAAGTTTTGCATCTTGGTTTATGTCAAAATTTTAAAATTAGGATGTGAAGCTGAGGAATTGTGGAGTATTTTCCATTTACCCCATCATGAATATAAATTTTTGTCCCTTCTACTTTAAAGTGTACTAGCATTGCTCGAAACGAGCAATAGTTCAAGTGATTTGTGTATCTTGATGAAATTCTATGTGATTTGTGTATGATTTAAGACTTTTTAGAATAAGAATAACATTAAGTATAAAAGTTTCTTATAGATGCGATATTGACTTCATTTCGATTTTCATTAGGAATATTTAGGATAATGCCATATTTATAGGCTAAAAGTGAATGTTAAAACTCTTTGATTCTGCAATATTGAAAAACTCAAGTCTCGCGGAGTTATTGTTAAATTTGTAGGAGATGAGAATGTGATGCACTTTACATTCATATGAGCATTTTGGACGTAATGTGATGCGGACATCATCGTGTAAAAAAGAATCTAGCATATCAAATCTAACCAAATTGTGAAAATATAGGAATATGCTGCAGAAGATAAAATCATATTGTATCTTCCCTTTTTCTTGATTCCAATATGATCTTTGAAGTTTATAAATACGAGATGAGACGTAGACCTTAGTTTGCGCTTCTCTCCACATTACTTTGAGGATTCTTTCCAACAACTTTTCTTTGGAGTTTGTCATGTTTAAGGTTCTGAAGGTTTCAATTCAAGATTTGTAGTGACAACGAGTGTGCAATTCCAGAATCATTGCCTTCTACATTATCTTTATCGTTTTTCATTGCTTAGATTTATTTTGCACTTGTTATGTTCTAGTTCTTTTATTGATTCTGATTTTTTTGTTGTTAATTTCTTTAAACGTTTGCTCTTTCGATTTTGAACTTGTAGTTAGGGTGTAATTCGAATTTCTTTTCTTTTCACACTATTATTTCAATTATAGCTTAAGTTTTCTCTTTAATAAAGCGTCTACTTTTGTTTAGTTGTTTTTCCTTTCCGTCGACGTTAATTTATGTATTGTTATTTAATGTCTACTACTTTTATTATCGCAGATTCTTTATTTGTTAATCATGTCTTAACTCCATTAAAGTGAAACTTAGGCAAAGGCATGTAGTTAGTATTAAATTAGGGTAAAGAAAGATGTGATGTTAATTATGATAGTTGCATATATTTTGCATTGGTCGAATGGCAATCCACTTTAAGCATACTCAAAGTTTGTCTCAAGAGAGGGAGCGATGAGAGAACCACTAGTTCATAATCATTAGGTCAAATTAAGATCTCTTATTTATTTAGGAAGAGTTTAGAGATAATCATTTCACTAGTGCACAAGTAATAGTAAACTTCTTTAGGTGAAGGTGTTTTGAGAGAAATCATTAGCCATTATATTGTGGAAGCTTCTTCTTACCAAAACTTACCCCACTACGATACTATCCACATTCCTGAACTTATCCCGAGCATGTTAGGTTACTTCTAAGTTTTACTTTTAAGCAATAAATTAAGCAATAGGCCTGGAACCCAAGGTGAGAGTGAGTGATGAAGCATTATTAGAACAAGTTGTACACATAGCTATAGCGTGAGCATAATGACTCCTGACATGAATGGGACAACTTAACTACAAACGAATGGCTAGCGCAAGATGACGCTAACTTAGTTACGAACGAAATTTTATTTTAACTTGAAAAGGTGTTGCTTGTGTGATAGTTAGGTCGTCTAGAAGCCTTTTAATCCATATACTCTCACATATGTCGTGGGCTAAAGCTCTGAATTCAGCTTCAACACTTCTTTTAGCTACTACACCATATTTTTTTACTTCTTCATGTTACAAGATTTCCTCCAACAAAGAAACAATAACTTGATGTAGATTTTCTATATGTTGTGTTTCTTGTCTAGTCAGCATCACTTTAAATTTCAATATAAACAAAATGTTCATATTTCTAAATCAATAAGCCTTTTCCAAGAGTTCCTTTTAAGTATCTTAACATTTTAATGACATCATAAAAAATGAGTAGAGCCTGAAGTGTGCATAAATTAACTTACCATACTAACTGCAAAAGTGATATCTAGTCTTTTGTGTGATAGATAAATAGGTCTTCCCTGCAAGTTTCCGATAACACTTCTTACTTTCACCTCTTCCTTAGTTGTTGCTTGCTTCAACCACTTTTATTTACCTGACAGAAGACCAGATATCACATTTGCAGTTAGTACGGTAAACCAATTTGTGAATGCTCTATTTGTCTTCTATGACTCAACTCTAATTGTTCTAAGCAAATATAAGGATTACAAGATGATTGTGTGAGCTTTAGAAATTTTAGTAGTTAATGAGTTTGCTCTCTACATATAGAACTAGTGTTAGCAACAAAAACACTCTTAATATTACTTGAGCCCGAGGTTGCATGTATCAAACATGTATCGTTAAGCAAAACAAAGAGCCTGTGATTAAAGTCAAGAGAAAAGAAAGAGAGGCAAATGTTGTCTCAAAGAAACAAAGTTTTAAAGCCTCGGCTTCAGAAACGTCTAAGCCTAAGGACTAGACTTTCAAGGTAAAGTTTTCAAAGAAGAGGAAGGTAGTTGGGAGCAAGAATAAGCGTAGTGCTCCAAGGAACGTCAGGGCCAAGAAGGATGGAAAGTGTTTCCATTGGAAGAAGCTTGGCCATTGGAAAAAGGAATTATCTTGAGAACAAGGGAATGAAGATAGACAAAGAAGGTAAATCTCATTTACTGGTTCATGAGTCTTGTTTGGTGGAATAATCATCCAATGGTTAGATATTAGATTCGGGAGCCACTAATCATGTTTACTTACTGTTTCAAGAATTTGAATCTTGAGAGCACATAACCTAAAGGTGGGAACCAGTGAAATTGTTTCGACAACGGTTGTTGGAAGTGAAGTTATTTTTCAGCAATTCTTTTTTAAATTTTGGAGAATGAAACTGTTGGCTCCTTGTATTAAGAGAAACCTAGTTTTAATTTCTTGTTTTTTAGACATATTCAGTATTTTTTAATGAAAATTTTGTTTCTATTTTCAAAGAATGGCTTGGAGCTTTATTCGAAATGTAAACAACTTGTATATGCTAAAACCTAGGTTTAAAACAACTAGTAGAACGTTTTAACATTGAAAATTTTCTCCAGAATCTAATTCATATATTTGGCATCTAAGGTTGGGTCACTAATCTTCAATAGAATTGAAAGGTTAGTAAAAAGTTGTTTCTAATTGGGTTAGAGATAGACACTTTACTACTATATGAATCTTGCATATAAGACAAAATGACCAAAAAAACCCTTTAGAGCAAAGGGTAATAGAGCCAAGCAACCGTTATAACTTATACAATCAAACATGTGGGGTCCGATGAATGTTAAAGATCAGGGAGGGTATGATTTCTTTTTATCCTTTACAGATGACTACTTAAGATATGAATATATTTATCTAATGCAACATAAGTGAGAAAATCTTGAAAAGATCAAGGATTTTAAGGCTAAGATTGAGAACCTATTAGATAAATAGATTAGGACTATGCGATCTAATCGTGCTGAAGAGTACATGAACTTGAAATTCTAGAACTACATGGAAAAATGTTCCAGCTCTCGGCACCTGAAACACCTCAACAAACTGGTGTTTCAAAAAGGATAAATATAGCACTTTTAGAAACGGTTGTGTCAATGATGAGCTTTGCTCAAGTAACAATATCGTTTGAGGATACATGTTAGAAACAATGTTGTTTATTTTGAACATGGTACCCATAATGAATGTCTTGGAGACACCCTATGAGTTGTGGAGATGACGCAAAGGAAATTTACGTGACTTCACGATTCAGGAATGTCTTGCCTATGTGCTGGCTGCAAATTCGAATAAATTAAAACCATGTTCAAAGTTATACCTATTCGTAGGCTACTCCAAGGAAATGAGAGGTGGCTGTTTTATAGTCGAGATGAGAAAAAGTGTTTGTGTCGATAAATGCTACATTCTTGGAAGAGATTTATGTTAGAGACCATAAACCTCAATCGAGAGTAGAGTTAAAAGATTTGTCTTCCAATGATGCAATATATCCTACAACAAGTGTTATTGTAGGAGAGTTAACAAGGGTTGTTGACAACTTAATTGCATTGGATATATGAAACTCATCAGCTAGGATAATTGATGAATTCTTGAGATTTGACAAACAAATCCCACCCAGTCAAGAAAGTCGTTCCCCTCGATGTAGTGGAAGAATTAGAAGTAATTCGGTTCTTTATATAGGTGTTTTAGAGACATACAACATTATGGAACTAAATAAGAAAAAAAATGTGTATATGGAAATGTGCAGATCTTCAAGGCTAACTTGTGACATAGGGCTTTACTCAAACAGAATGACTGGATTATGAAGAAATTTTCTCACTTGTTGCTATGTTAAAGTCTTATCCATTACTTTATATTATGACTATGAGATATGGCAAATGGTCAAGACTAGATTTTTTTTTAATGGTAATTTTGAAGAGGAAATCTACATGAACCAACCAGAGGCGTTAGAATCCAAGGAATAATAGCAAAAAGTTTACAAACTTGTTAAATCCATTTATGGACTAAAGCAAGTGTACTGGTCTTGAAATAAGAGATTTGATGATGTTATTAAATCATATGGCTTAAGCTGAATGTCGATGAATCTTGTGTTTACGAGAAGATCATTGACAACAAAGTAGCATTCATATTATTATATGTATATGATATCCTACGCATTAAAATGATGTAAGATTATTAACTGATATCAAGCGGTGGTGATAACTCTCCAACAGAGAGTTATATAAACTATTGTATTAATGAAATTATAATTATTTATGTATGAAACTAAAATAGTTTAGAATTAGAATAGCATTAAGTAAGGAAGTTTCTAAATATTGCGATGCTGATAACATTAGAGATGACTGTTGAAGCTTTAATAGAGTGATAAGTCTTGATAATATATTGCCACTAGTGCAGAAAATGGGAGTGTGATACGCTTCATAGCCAGACTACAATGCAATGCAGAGCGCAGCACGAGATTCAAAAATCCAACAGATCAAATATCAATGAAGCAAGAATCTTATGATAAGTCCCGCTACTCGTACAAGTTTGTATTGTTTAGATCGACGATCAGAGTAAACCCTGACCTTTTCCTTATAAATAGCACTGGCTGTGAAAATCTAAGTGCAACTACAAGCCCCTATGCAATGCACTAAGAGTAAAGCAGTTTTTCAAACACCATCCTGATATTTTCTCTCGTATATCCGCCTCAATTCTACATATTCTTTCATGATATTTCCATGCTAAAATCCAAAAATTCAAGATCGAAATTCCTAAGAGGGTGTTTGGACCACCATTAATAAAGGGAGAGAATGAGACCAAGAATAATTCCCGGTGTTTGGGCCACCAAGAATTATTCCCCCCATAATCAGGTTTCCCCAAAATCACTTTTTTATTCTTCTCCTAACTACTTTTTATTCTTCCCATAACAACTTTTTATTCTTCTCATAACTATTTTTCACTCACATCATATCCATTATTTTATTTTTCTCATTATCATTCTCTTTCCCCCAAATACATTTAATCATTCTCTCCATAATCATTCTCTTAACCACAAACACAATTAATCATTCTCCTCATAATCATTCTCTTTTTCATTCTCCCCTAATTTTCATTCCTCTCATAATCATTCTCATTCCCTTTGCCCCAAACACACCCTAAGTGACAATGAGATCCAGACTAATACTTAACACTTTGGCATTTCTTATTGCTTCCATAGCTTTATTTTAGTTATTTTTGGTTTTGCTGTCCTTTAATTTATTGCTTCCAACTTGGATTGTATGGTTATTTTGTGATTATAATTTTGGTTTAGGTTCCTTTCTAATAAAGCGGTTTGTATTGTCTACTTGATTTTGTTCTCTACCAATGTTCACTTATGTTAAATGGTTTGTCGATAATATTAAAAGGAATTATGTAGATAATATTAATTAAGGTAAAGGAAGATCAAATGTTAATTATGATGGTTACATTTCATTCGCATTGGTCAACTTACAATCCACGAATGCATTCTTATGGTCTTTGTCGATATAGGGAGAATTAAGATAACCACTAATCATAATCATTAGGTCAACTTAAAGATCTCTTAGTTGTTAAGGGAGAGGTTAAAGATAATCATTCCATTAGAGCACATGCATTATTGAGTTAATTTATATAAAGGTGTTTAGAGAGAAAGCCTTAGCATTTGTAAAATGTGAAGCATTCTTCTTCCCATAATTTCTCCTGATATGATGTTAATCTCATCCTAAACATAACCTGGAAAATTTAGTTTTCTTCTATATTTATTTTTAGTATAGAATTAAAACAAAAACCAACTAATTTCCTTTACTTTCAGTTGACTCTTAAATTTATATCTTTTGATTATGAGTTAATCATTTCTTTCCCTGTGGAGACCGATATAAATTTACTTATCACTTGCTACTGTTGACTATGTTCACTTGCGTAATGCGACTTATAATGCGTGTAGCATTGTAATGAACCATTTGTAAGAATTAATTAAGCTAGAAATTAGTACACGCTCAATAGCCACCAGATGGCTAGGAAACAAATCCCAGATGAAGGATTTGGGTGACGTTTTCTACGTACTTGGGATCAAAATTTTAAATGATCGGTCCAAGAGAATGCTTGTCTTATCTTAGGCATCGTACATGGACAAGATGCTTGTCAAGTATGGGATAAGAGATCGTAGAAAGGTCATTTACCTTTTAGGCATTAAATCTCAGTGTCTAAGAAAAATAATCCTAAGACACCTCAAGAGGTTGAGGAAATTAGACGAATAGCCTATGCTTCAATGGTAGGAAGATTGATATACGTTATGGTATGTAGTAGGCCTGACATTTCCTATGTGGTAGGCATTATTGGGTACACTGACTATGGTTAAGAATATTCTTTAGTATCTTCAGAGAACGTGAAATTTGTGTAGAGTTCTAAAGATTTAATCTTTATTGGGTACACAAACTTTGATTTTTAGACTAATAAAGACTCTATGAAGTCCACATTAGGATCAATGTTCACCCTCAATGGTGTAACTATACTTTGGAGAAGCATCAAGCAAGGGTACATCACAGACTTCACTATGAAAGCTGAGTACGCAGCTGCTTGTGAAACAATAAAGGAGGTAGTATGGCTAAGAAACTTCCTTGCAGATTTGGAAGTGGTTACAGGAATTGATAAGACAATCACACTATATTGTAATAAAAATAGGGTTGTGGCTAACTTCAGGGAACCATAAGTCAAAAAAGAGGAAAACATATAAAGAGAAAGTATCACCTCATAAGAGAGATAGTTCATAAAGGCGAAGTCATTGTCACCAAGATTAATACGGCAGACAACATTGTGGATCCTTTTATAAAGGCTCTCCTAGCTAAAGTATTCGAGGGTCACCTAAAGAGTATGAGTCTACAAGAGGCATCTCTTGTGGTCTAAAGCAGGTGTGAGTTTGATGTTTGTCTTAACATGTAATAGATCTTACTAGGACTTTAGTGCAAGTGGGAGATTGTTACAGGCTATGCTTAAAGACTTTGAAGTTTGTAATTAAAAGAACGAGCATTTATGTTAGACATTTAATGTATTATTTCAGTTATTAATAAAGATTATTATTTTCATTAATTGTGAATTTAATATAAAAACGTCATTCAACTATAGTGTATTAATTGAATTAATGTCGATACGCCCATGATTGTTGGTATGACTCGATTTTGTAATGGCTGCAGACAACTTCATCTTGGTTGTTTATGAGGAGACATGTTAGTGGGGGTGCATATGCAAAAAAAAGTTTTTTTGCTTATGACCAACCATAAATATTTTGATCAGACAAGTAATTCTATTATAGACTTAGATCAATTATTTCAACTAGGATGTCCTTATGACGATATGATTTGAATCCTGAGTGGTTTGTGAACTTCTGCTTTATAAAACTGTCGGTTGATGTGCATGGGTGAGACCAGCTAAACAACATTGGATCAATATGTTTCCCACGTTGGAGATTGTCGTAATGAGTGGCAGAGAACGCAACGTCACAAAAAGGAATTCACACCCTCTCTTTAATTAAGGAAGTAATATAGTGGTTCCTTTAAGAATTGATTTTGGTGCTTGAAGAAAGGGTACCCCTCTCTCATTGACTCGGGAAGACATTGGTTTATAGTTGCACTATAAACAACTTGTCCAATAGAGGAATCAGTGGCACTTGAGAAGCAATATGTAATCACAAGATAGAACAGATTTCTTGTCCCAATTGTGAATTACAAACAAGATCGCGAAAGATCACATGATAGATGATTGATTATATATGTGGATGTAAATTGTCCTATAGTACCGAGGGTTTAACACAAACATTAGTGGAATACGCCTGATGTTAGCATATTGATTGGATCCTACGTCGTTATAGCTTTCAACCTATATGTTCACCGATCCTTGGCTAACTCATACTTGTTGGTACACTAGTTAGAGAATGAGTTTGAAGAGTTCAAACTCATAGATTAATTATGTTGGACATAATTAATAGAAGCTTAAATTTAATTTATTAATTTTAGTTATTAATATATTGGATAGATTAATAAAAAAAATTCATTATAATTTATTCGATAAATATTAAAGTGGATTAATTAATTTATTAGATAATTTAATTATATAAATAATCATTGGATAATTATTGATTAGAAAATAAATTATTAATTTATTGATTAAAAGATGATTAATTAATACGTTGGACATATTAATTTATTAAAAGATGATTAATTATTAGATAATTATTAGATAATTATTTATTAAAAGATGATTAATTAATATGTTGGACATGTTAATTTAATAATTATTGGATACTTATTAAAGAGAGTATTAGTATAGTTGATACATTAATTGGACATTTATTTATTGGTAAATTATATATTTATTATATTATGGGATTAACATTTATTGAATAAATAAAAAATTGAAAACAAATAAAACAATATATGAGATATATTGACTAAATTTGAAAATTCCCTCCTATAAAAGGGAAATGATATTCCGTCTCCTAGGGGAGGGGTTGTGAATTTCAAATTTCACCCCTAATAGAAAAAAGAAGAGGAAATATTTCATTTAAAATAGTATAATGTTATTACTAATTTATTTTAGTATTGAATATCAAAATATATTAACTTTTCCTAGTTTGAATGTTCATTCTCAACTATAAATAGAAGGTGTGGAAGGTTGATAACTCGTAGATACGAGAGTTATTTGCTAACCTCAAAGAAGTTTTCAGAGGAAAAAATGTTATAGTATAGAAGATTTTTTGAGAATTAATTGCTAAAGCATTGATTTCATAAACAACTTTGTGATAGCAATATATATGTAGAAGATTTTTTAGCAATTTATTAATTTTGGTTCATGAATGAGTGATTGATCATATTTCTAATCAAAAAAGCTATGTCTAAAATTATTCTAAGCTTGAGCAGATACTTAATTTTGAAGTTCCAAGCTAATGAATACTGATATTCAAAGTTGGAGTAATATGATTGAAGATGAAAAAAAGTTGTATTAAAGAAAGGCGGTTATTTAGAAGTACGTTTATTAAACACGTTTCAAGATCTTATGGGTGTTGTGATTCTCGAGGTGAAATAGAGCAATACTAGTTGTTGAGTGCAATTGTATATATTGATGAAATGCTAAAGCACCATAGAGCACGAAGTTTAGTTACTTTTCACTTTAAATTAGAAGTTGAGAGCATTTTACTAAGTTAAGCTTTAGCGATTAGAAGCGAAGAAATGAGTTGGATCTGGAACTGCTGTTTTTGCATTATTCAATTCATGTTTTTCTCTCCTATTCTTTCCTTTAATTTTCATTGTTGTTCTTCGAGTTTGTACATCTTGTTTACTATCTTATTGTGTAAGTTGACAGTGATTCTATTTTGAAACGAATTGAATTGAATGATTGTTGTGTTCTATTTGATTAATTGATGTTTTGATTTGATTCTGAGTTGTTTAATTCTAATTTTACAATTGCATTAGCATTTCGATTCTAATTTCGTGATTGCATTAACATTTAGTTTTAGATTTTTATTGTTGCAATAGAGTTATTGTTGAATCGATGATATATATGTTGACGAGGAGCTAAATCTATCTCGATAGGATTAGGTTTATGTGATTGTGGATTGAGATAGCATTGAATAGGAAAATGTTGAATTATCATGCATTGTTGTGGCAAATTTAAATATATTTTGTCTAACAAACCATTTGTATTTGACTTGTTGATCACTTCGAGAGAAGGTTTAGCGAGTAGAACTACATTGCATTCATTAGGTTAGTGATATTTCTCTCACTATTTGATGAAGAGTCAAAAATGGCCTTTGTACTAATGTTGTTGACTTAAATTCATTAAAAAATTATGTTGCTCGAGAGAGACAATGAGTAAGTAGCGCAGTGATTCACTTCTTGCCATAACATTCAATGTTGTAGCAATCTAATTATACATCGAAAGGAAACACTAGAGGGAGGTGAATATGGTTTGATAATTTTTTAGTTCTTTAAAATAATTTTTATGACCTAAACTTTGTTAACTAAAAATAATCAGTAAAGTAAATATGAGATGAAATAACGAAATAACAGAATATAAACACTACTACAAAAGAGGGAATAAGTGACGGTCTATCCAATTTTTTTTTAAAAACACGGATATAAGGTGTCAGACCCTTTTGGTGTCGGTCAATTGGTGTCGGTCAATTGGTGTTGGTCTGGTAAATTGGTGTCGATCAATTATAACCAACACCAAAAAAAATAAACCGGCACCGAAAGAGACAATTGGTGTCAGTCCGACCGACACCAAAACATTTTTTCGACTTTTTTTGGTGTCGGTTGGATCGACACCAAACCCTCTTTCTTCTTTACCCGCGGCGCCAAAATCCCTTTCTTCCATTTCATTTTTTTTCTCTTCTTTCTTTTTCCCTCTCTTTTCCCTTTACCCGCAGCCGAGACCTACAAAAACTCTCACAAATCTTCGATCTTCTTCTTCTTCCCTCTCTTTTCCATTCAAACCTTCATCTTATTCTTCTTCTTCCCTCTCTTTTCCCATTACCTGCGACCGAGACCCCTATTTCCCAAACCCTCATCTTCATCTTCTTAATCTCTCAAACCCTCTCACAAATCATCATCATTGAACTTCTTCATCTCAAAACCTCCAAAAATTCTTCCTATTTATCATCTTCATCCTAAACAACATACTCCCTCACCCATTTTTTCTTCTCTTTCTCATTTTCATCACAAATCTTTCTTTTATTTCTTCAAATCTCAAAATACCCACATTTCTCCATTTCTTTTATCCTCTCTCCTAAAAAACTTCTTCTTTTCTCTTTTTACAACTTGTTGAACGGATCCGAGGCTCTTCTCTTCCACCACCTACAATTCAAAGGTAAGAATACATTGTTTTAGGAATTTTTTTGTGGGTTTGATTATATGTTTTAAATATTTTTATTTATTTTATATGTTTTAAATAGTTTTATTTATTTTGTATATTAAATTTCTATTATAATTAATGACTAATTTTTTGAATGGTAGCATGATGTAGCTTTGATCATTTCTCTTTTATATCTTGGATCTGAACTATAAAACGTATACGTACGAAATATCTTTAAAAGTAGTACCTTAAATATTTGTGTTTGGATTTTTACCTTGTGTGTAGGTATAATTTTAGTTGGGATACCGATAAGTTGTGGATGCTTAAGGATTGAATGTCACAAGAATATAGTTTAGGAGTTTAGACTTTTATAGAAAATGCGTAACGACATTACAAAGAGTCAAATGTTGTTTGTTGTCCATGTTTGAAATGTGTGAATGCCAAGTACCAAAATGTGAATGTAGTAAGAGACCTTTTATTTATAAATGGTAGCGATCAAAGTTATGACACATAGATTTGACATGGAGAATCTATATCGAGGAAAAGAAGCAAAATTGAAAGTGTTCCAATCGATCAAATTATAGATCAGGATTTGGATGACCAAATACAAATATTTGAGGCTGCACACGATTATTTTAACGACAAATCGCCAATATTTGAGCAATCATTAGAGAATGCCAAGAAACCATTTTATCCAAATTATAATAATTTTACTAAGATATCTACATTGATTAGACTTTATAATTTGAAAGAAAAGTTTGGATGGACCGATAAGAGTTTCACAGAGTTGTTACAACTATTGAGCATTCTATTGCCTTGTCCTAATGAAATTCCAATATTTACCTATTATGCCAAGAAGATTTTAAGTACATTAGGAATGCATCAATGACTATTGTTTGTATCGAAAAGAACTCGCTAATACCAAATTCTGTCTTACATGTGGAACATCAAGATGGAAAGTTCAGAAGAATGTGCAAGTAGGGGTTTAAATATTCCAGTAAAAGTCTTCTAGTATTTCTCTCACATTCCAAGATTTGAAAGAATGTTTCGAAGTAAAGAAACTTATTGACGTGGCATGCTACTGATCGTCAGGTTGATGAGAATATAAGACATCCAGCCAATACACTCTCATGGAAACAAATAGACAAAAGATGGCCTGAATTTAGTTTAGAATCGTGGAATCTTCGCCTAGCCTTATCAACAGATGGTGTAAATCCACACGGAGACCAAAGTACTACATATAGTTGTTGGACAGTGATGTTGGTGACTTACAATCTACCTTCATGGTTGTGCATGAAGCGTAAATACTTGATGTTAAATGCATTGATTTTTTGACCCAAACTAGAAAATGACATAGATGTCTATTTAGCACAATTAGTTGATGATCTGAAAATGCTATGGAATAGAGGCATTGAATGTTTTGATGCACACCGTCAGCAACGTTTCACCTTGAAAGCTATTTTGTTCTAAATCATTAATGTTTTTTTTGGGAAAAAAGATGGCATACCTTGGACATCAGAGATATCTACCTATTGGGCACCCATATAGACGACAAAAGAAAGCTTTCAATGGGGAACAAGAATTCGGAGTAGCTCCTGAACCGTTAAGCGACGAAGAGATTCTTGCAGAACTAAATACTATTCAATTTACTCATGGTAAAGAACGTAGAAAAGAATAACATGCAAACACTTATTGGAAAAAGAAATCAATTTTTTTTGAATTAGAGTATTCGAAACATTTTCACGTGCAACATTGTTTAGATGTCATGCACATCGAGAAGAATGTTTGTTCCAATAGTATTGGAACCCTGCTTGATATTCTTGGCAAAACAAAAGATGGGTTTAAAACACGTCAAGACTTAGTTGAATTGAATATCATATCCGTTAACGCCCAAAAAATGGGAGAGAAAACAATATTCTTGCCTCCATCATATTACACACTAACAAAAATAAGAGAAATTAAGCGTGTGTAAAACATTATCTGAAACTAAAGTACCTGAAGGATATTTATCCAACATAAGTAAAACAGTGTCGATTAGTGATTTGATACTTTACGGGTTAAAATTGCACGACCATCATGTTTTGATGCAACAACTACTACCTGTAGCAATTTGTTGTACTTTGCCTAAATATGTTCGATACACTATCGTTCGTCTATGTTTTTTCTTTAATGCTATATGTTCTAAGTCGATAGATTCAACTAAGTTGAAAAGATTGCAAAATGATGTAGTTGTCACTTTATGTCTTTTGGCGAAGTTTTTTCCACCATCATTTTTCATAATAATGGTTCACTTGTAAGATGATAGAATTTTGTGAACCAGCTTACACTACAAGATTGAAGACTTTCGGCGACGGAACTTTCCGTTGCCTTAGGCCCAAAATTCCTTCGCCTTAGCCTAAGGCGACGCAAAAGATCCGTCGCCAGCTCCGTCGCCTTAGCCTCGTCTCCTTAGCCTATGGCGACGCAACAAGTGGTCCGTCGTCTTTTTTTGTCCCCATCGGCGACGGAATAAGCCTCCGTCGCCTAAACCTCGTCACCTTCGGCGAGGAGCTTCTCCGTCGCCTTAGCTTTTATCATCTACAGCGACGAAGGCGTTTCCGTCGCCTTAGGGGTTTTTTTTTTTTAAATCAATTATTTTGTTTGTGATTCCATTTTTTAAAATAAAATATAATTGCAAAATTGAAAGACAAACAGAATTCACATTTCATTTGCATTCAATACAATTAAATTAATGTACATAAAGTAATGTACATAAAGTAATGTAAAACAAACATCCTAGAAATGAATTGTAAATACAATTTAAACTATCCTAGAGATGACTTTTTTGAAAGGTAAAAAAACCTCAACTAGTCCCTAGAGATAACACGATCGAGCTGGCGATGACATGCATACAGGGCCGATCCAGTTTGACCTACAATAAGCGAGAATAATATAAAAGTTAGAAAAACTTGATCAATATTGAGAATATAATCGAAATTATATTATTTATAGAAATTTCGGCAGCATAACAGTATATTTTGAATTGACCCAAAAAATTTAAACCTGGAAGAAAGAACATATATTCAAAAATAGTTGCTATCTTTACTGCAGGATAGCCAGAACAACGTTTAAATAATTTCGTAAACAACATTAAGCAAGAAATTTACCTTTTCACTTGGATGACGAGCCACCACCGTCGAACCTTTTCAAAAGGTCAGCTAGTTGGGTCTGAAGAATTGCTTGTGTTTGATACATCATTTGTTGTTGCTCTCTCATCCTAACTTGTTCTTCATTCATCCTAACTTATTCTTCAGTCATCCTAGCTTGGTCTTCGGTCATTTGTTTCATTTTTTCACGTAACTGTATGATTTCAGCACATACAACTGTCATTTTCTCGGTCATCTCACGTTATGTTGAGGCAGTAGAAGCCCTTGAAACAGAAGAGTACTCATATCTTCCCCTTTTTTCTGGCGGCAAGTAGGTCATGCCCTTAATTCCGTCTGTACGCCTTCTTAACACTTGTTCACATATTTGTTGTTGAGTTAGGGGCTTTCCAGCTTCAATTGATTCATCCCGTAACTTGATCATCTTCTCTTAAATCATAAAATTATATATAAATTAAATCATTCTTAGTCATTTATGTTAAGTAAATAATGATCGAACTTACATAGGACTCCTTCGCTTGTTCACTAATCTAACGACCTTCAATTTCATTGTTGTGCACTTTGTAGCGCACAGCCTTGAAGACTTCGATTGGACCCATTTCTTCTCCCCCCTCTGCCATTTTCTACATTCATAAACATAATAAATTATTTTCTTCTCCCCCGTCGATAGAGTTTTGCTCTGAATTTTTACAATGAGTTGTATCTGTTGGGTTGTGATCATCAAATAATGCAGATGCAAATAAAATTGATCGACCATTATCTGTTGCCATTTATAAAAGACCAACTAAGGATATGATTGATCAAGCTCATTTTTATGTACTACATAACTTAGACGTTGTGCTTCCATTTGTAGATCAACAATACATATGTTGTCTAAATTGAATCATAGTAGATCTAAAAATAAAAAATGGCTTCAAGACGACCATGATCAAAAATTCAGTGGTTGGTTGCATGATCGTGTTGGGCTCGCTTTAGGAGTTCACAATAATTCTATATCATCTACGTTGAGGTGGGTATCATATAGACCTCGTTTAGAAGTGACCACTTATAATAGTTATATGGTCAATGATAGTTAATGTCATACAAAAAATCGATATGATCTTAGAAATGTGCAAAACAGTGAAGTTATGATAACGGTACAAACTTTGCAAGTTTCTAGTTCGAATGACGAAAATTCACTTATGTCAGAAATGACTTTTTATGGCGTATATCAAGAAATTAGGGAGCTTGATTATCATAATTTTACACTCGTTTTATTCAAATGTGATTGGGTGGAAAATAATTATGGAATTTAACGTTGACGACATTGGATTTACAACTATAGACATTAATCGCATTTGACATAAATCTGACTCGTTCATTTTACCCACTAAAGAGAATCAAGTATTCTATATAAAAGATCAACTTGATTCTCGTCGGTCGGTAGTTTTGATACCTCCACAAAAAATGGTTGAAGATCATGTTCATGATGAAGTTGATACTGGCCAAGATTGTGGGTACAAGGTCATAAAAACATTGCTTAATATTATCGATGATGACTCATTTACCTATATTAGAAATGATTGTGAGGGTACATGGATAAATAAATAGGTTAGTGTTATTTTTTTCTTATATAATAATCATTTTGAAGATTGACTCGAGGCGATCATTCTGATGGCACTCCCGTGAACAGACCTGTTCGAAATAGGTTCACTAGAGGCGTGACAGTCTTGCGTGAGCTCGCTCATGAAAGAATGGCTGGAGAATGACGCATAGTTCAATATAACTCTATGAGTCAAGAAATCGGAGATAGTGCGAAGAAATTGCATAGTTATATTGGTGTATGTATCAGATCACATATACCTCTCACCTACGATACTTGGGGTGATGCCCCGATCAATTAAAAGAGAATGTCTGGGATTGCATAGTGGTAAATACTTAAACTAAATATTATCATGTATTCCATACTATATTGTATTACATACTATAACTAACTTGATCTTATTATATTTTAAATAGATGTCATTTCAGGTGGATCCTATGTCCAAATATAGGATCATGATGTCTATGACGAGAACATTCAGGACATTTAGATACAATCTCACTAAAAATTTTATCAAGTCGTTTATAAACAAGAACCATGAGAAGTTAGTATATTAGCCTACTAAATACTCATACATTACACAACAACAGTGGGATTATTATGTAAACATTCAATTATCAGATGAATTTAAGGTAACTACTTATTTTATATTTTGTATATTATTTTAATGTTTAGAATATTACTAATGTGTTAAAACACAGAAAAATAATGAAGAGCAAAAAAGAGACGAAGTCTTCTTAAATATCCTCATTGTATGGCCATAAAAGGTTATGCTCAACTCGGTCATGAGCTAGTAAGAATTCTAAACCTTAATATATATTACATGTTATGATTGTTTTATTCCACTTTACTAATTTCATTGTTTGGTGGATTTAGGGTGTAAATATTAAATTCGATACATCCTCACGTACACTACTATGGATGGAAGGGCGAAGAAGGATGAAATGTATGTCGATGAAGACACAATTGAAGTCTTCAATTGAATTGTAAGAATGTTTAATTGATAGTACAGTTAACACTTCAAATTTATGATGGACTTTAATTTAATTGATAATATTTTAAATTCAGGGTTTATAAGAAAATGCACATCAATGTGCAGATATTTTAACAGAAGCCTTGGAAAAACCCGAGCATCGAGGACGTGTTAGGGGCGTGGGTCAATTTTTATCTCCATGAGTTTTCTTCAAGATCGCTCATCCAAATGTTAAAATTGGAGAAAAATCAACTGAACTAAACAGCTAAGTTGGTTGCTCTCATTGTATGGGAAGTAATAATGATCAATCACACCTGATGCCGGAAGAACCAATGAGGTAAGAAAATGAGATCCTCCAAACGCCTCAAGTCATTAGAGAACTCATTGCCTATCCCGATGTCCAAGACATAGGAGAAGTAAGTTGCATATTATTAAATTAATTTCATTTCTAATATTATCAAATTAATATCGGAATTACTCTTAATATGTGTTTCTTTGAAGGGTGTGACATGTCAACTTGCAATTGAAAAATATATAAACATTGTTGCCATTGGCACAATGTATGAATCGAGCGACGCATCTGTTAAGATTCATGGTCTTCCACTAGGAAAGTACAACACCCGCGTCCTTGGATTTAATAACTGGAAACAACGAGGATTTGGACCTTCCAATTCCTCTAAACGACGAGTTTCAATACCTTGGACAAGTCGTCAACTCTTTTGTGTCATAGTCGTGAGCATGATTTTAAGACAACCAATGTATTGAAAGAGGCATTTAATTTTACATTTTCTCTTTATAGTATGTACCACATTATTTTTTACTAATAATAGATTAAATTTATTGTCATAGCCATCACTTCCAAACAAATGTTAGAAGGTTGTGTTAGATACACAATCTCATCAATCAGGCATGACGCTTCCAACCACAATCAAGCTGGTTTATCACTTTGCCAAACATAGTATGAGTGATAGTGACATGCTACAAGTAGATCTTACCGAAAATATGTTTGGTTTTCATAGCAACTACTTTCTTGCAAGAGAAGATATTTTGCAATATTGTGAGATTGAAGAAATTGGATATAGTCTCTTTCTTTGTTATATTGCGTAAGTAATATATATTTTTCAATTATTATACAAACTTCTTGCATTAAATAACATTTCATAAATCTATTTCAACTACATTTGAGCTACTTACGATCAAAAAATTCTCGATAACTACTTATATTGGTAGACAGTAATAGTTTTGCATCGATTTTGGAAAATTAAAATCAAGAGGAGCAAATTAAGAATCTTGCTTATTGTTTTGACATGATTACTGATGTCCATCAACGTGTTTTCTTTCCCTTTAATACTGGGTATGAATTTTTAAATTTGAAACTTTGTAGAGTGTACTATATATATCTATGAAGATAGTATTGCTTATAATCATTTTTATGTCATTTAGGCACCATTGGATTTTGGTAGTCTTAATTCCTGAAGATAGTGTTGTTTATATTCTGAACTCACTCGGTCAGTAGACGTCGGATGAGAGTTTAGCTCATATCGTAAATACGTCAGTTTTTTTGTTTTTTGTAGTTTTTTGTTTCAATTAGCTTATTATCATAATATTTTCACTTTTGTTCTATAGTTCTTATCGATGTTGCAATCAAAAAATGGATTCAGACCCACAAAATTAACATGAAAATCATTGAAGGTATGTAAAATAAAATCATAGATTTCTTCTATTCTAATTTTTGTCATGTACAATTATTATAATAAAATGACAAAATTTTATTCACTAGTGTCATCATCAATTGGGATCAATAGTGTGTGGATATTATGCCCAGTTGTTCGTACGAAAGATGATATCCAACAAACATACCCTCATAAATAAATTGGTAAGTTTTTGTTTTACTTCATTCACAATTTTAGTCTATATAGTCTAAAAAACTTTTTGTTTATTAATTTGGAAATATTGTGTTATGCTTTAGTTTAACACCACAAAACCATGCACTCAAGAAGATATGGATGGAGTACGAATCGAATGGGTAGACTTCATAGATAGATTTTTATTAGCAAACAAAGATTGATTGTTGTATAAAATTTTCGATATTGTTTATACATATTCTGGAAATATTGTTCATACGTATTTTCTAGCGAGACAAAGTCTACTTTGATTTCTGGTAGGATATTATTTCATTTTTGGAATTTATAGGATTAACAAATTTTTGGGTAATCTTAATCTTACGTCGTTATGCTGCCAAAATTTCAGTTAGTTTAACAAAAGTTAGAAGTTAAATTGAATTTAAAGATAAGTTTGTAGGTGAATAAATACTAGGTAAAATTTCGGTGGTTTGACATTTTCAAGGCATTTTTTGTATTATATTTGTCTTGAAATAGACAAATCATCACTTAGCTTTTTTTATACAAGTTTTGAGACTTTTAATGTCGGGCACAAACGGTGACGGGCTGAACCCACATGATCAACAAAAAAGATATTATGTTAGTTAGCATTTAATAATAAAGAACGATTTTTAAATGAAAACGGGCAGGACCCACATGAACGAATCTTTTTTAAAAATAAAAAACATACATTTAATGTCGGGCGCAAAATCGACACCATATAAAATTGGTGTTGGTTTTTAGAGCAACACCAATGGCTATTGGTGTCGGTCATGACCAACACCATATAGTATTGGTGTCGATTTATAATTGGTGTCGGTTTTGGAGCGACACCAATGACTTTTGGTGTCGGTCATGACCAACACCATATAGTATTAGTGTCGCTTCTTGCCCATGACTAAATGTGTCCATCACTAAATGTGTTTAATGTCACCTGTATTGATGACGGTCGTAATTTTCGACACCATTTGTAAAAGATGTTGGCATATGCCCGTCACTAAATCTCTAGTTTCTACTAGTGAAAGGTTAAGAGAAAGAGAGACACTAAAAAGTTTTTAGGTGTTTAGAAAAATCTCTACTCCACCCCCAAGACTTTTTCTTGAGGATTCTATTGGTGATCCTCTTAGGGGTGAGAATCAAACATTCATGACTTTTTTTTCCTAGACTAAAGAGAAACCTAAATCCTTTTCACGGGTTCAGGATTAAACCAGTATTACTCTCTTTTTTAAGGCGAAAGAGAACAAATTCTTTTACTTGTTCAAGATTAAACCAATTCATTTTTCTCACAACCCAAGGTACCTACATCTTAATATAAATCTCAAAACAATTAACGAGAACAACCTTATAGAATACCTTTCAAAGGCAAGATACCCAAGTTTAGCGTTGACAACTTTTTCATATATCTGTAATACGCCGATTTAAGAGTATGTGAAATAATCAAACTTTTTTGTGCTGTTTTGAATGGATATGCTGTTGTCTCAAAATTCAAAAGTCGAGACAAGTGATTTATGGAAGAGAATATAAAAGGCGGTCATTGAATTTAGAGCAAAATGATCGACGAGTGAGATTTGACGAAGATGTGATAAATTGTAGCCTTTAGATTTAGGAAAAATGTAAGGATAGATGAGATTGAGTAGAGATGAGATGAAAAGAGATTTGGTGTAAAAGAAAACAATAAGACAATGAATAATTTGTTTTTTCCGTAGGTTATTTTTCCTTCCAAACTTCAAATGTTCATATCTTCTTCATCTTTGCTTCGATTTGAACGATTCAACATTCGTTAGAATCTTCTCTTCAATCTCTACATAATTAACACTTCAAAACTCCAAAATAGTAGTACACAAAATACAAGTTTTTTATCATTAAAATATTAATAATTAAAATTAATTAATTTGAGACAAGTGATACCAAAAGCCAACAATCTCCATTTTTTGACGATGAGAAAATATATAAGAAAAATGAATTCAAAGTGATGTGTGATATAGAATATGAGTCAACAAGCACAATTGACACACATGCATGATGACAATATACTTTCATTTTTCTTAGTATCTCTCCTCATTTTATAATCAATCAAAAACGAACAATAAGAAAAGTAATATAAAATTGACGTTCATGAATTCTTAACTAATTTCTTCCACTTTTGAAATCAATTTAACACTTCCCCTTAATAATGTTTAAAGAAAAATTAGCCCATATGTTAAGATGATTGAAAAATTAATAAAGTTCAAAAGTAACATTTTCTAAGAAGAAATTACTATAAAGATAATAAACACTCAAAAAAAATATATCATAAGAGGTTCACTACAAGAATGAATGCCTCCACATGAAATTTTGTCGCCTTAGCCTAAGGCGATGGAAAATTTTCCGTCGCCACTTCCGCCATCTTATCCTTGTCGCCTTAGCCTAAAGCGACGAACAAAGTCTTCCGTCGCATTTTGGTCCTCATCAGTGACACAAACTTCATTGTCGCCTCAGGGGTGACCTAAGGCGACGGAAGTACTCTTCCTTTGCCTTAGACGAAGGTTTTCTCTGTCGCCTTAATTAATATTATTTATATTAATTAAAAGATTTTATTTATTTATAATATATTTGATACATTATGAAATTGAGATTTATTAGATGAATATAAATTAAAAATAAATAAAACAATATATGAGATATATTGACCAAATTCAAAAAACTCCTCTTATTTGGGAAAGTAAATTTTGTTCCACCTTATAGCAGAATCCCTTGAAAATAGATATTTCACTTGGAGGAGATAATTTAAATCGTACCTTTTGGTACGAAATAATTTTCTAGACATTTGTACACTAGGGGAAGGGGTGATAAGAGGAGATGACTAGACTTACAACGAACGTGTCGAAATCCTCAACGGGAACAAGCACCACCAACAATCAATTGGGCTTCGAATCAGCGGAAGATGGGGCGTTCTTTTCTATGGTTTCAGAGACTCTTCAACTTCTCTTTTTCAATTTTAGAGGATATTTTATTTTTCTTTAAAGAAATTTTTGATATTTGGTTTAATAGTACCCATGCCCCAATGCAACAATCATTGGGGTAGGTGTGTACTCTACTTTTTTTTTATTATTATTATATACCCATCACAATTCTCATTAACTTTTTTGGGTATGTACGGATATGTCAGACTGTGAACCTTACACAGTCATCAGCTCAAAATTCAAAGTTTATAACTTTAACGGAACATAGGGATGTACATTGGTTGTATAAGATTTATTAATGAGGTATACATGAATAGTTGCATTTTGGCTAAAATTGCAACATTGTACAAGTATGGACATAATCTTTCATTTCTAAATGATGAGGTATTTAATGGTACTCACATCTTCATAAGCAATAATTATCATAGTGTGTGTGAGGTGTGTACTCCAATTTGTTATTATTATTATTATGTGTTCATTCACCATTATAATTCTCTAAAATAATTTAGGTGTATGTACGAATATGTAAGGTTATGTATCATAGTTCAATTTTTTTTTTTTAATTATTTTTTAAAAACATTCATTTAAAATTTAAATTAGTTTAGTCAAAAAGATAGTCCTTGTGTTTTTTCTATTTTAAATCTCATATTTTTTGCATTAGTTATTACAAAAAAAAAAAAAAATATATATATATATATATATTTTTTTTTTTTTTTTTTTTTTTTTTTTTTTTTTTTTTTTTTTTTTTTAATCTTGAAAGAAGCTTTATTGGAGACATTTGCTCTAATCTATTCGGTTATGTACAATGCAGTATACATTCATGTTATTTTTCTACCATGGTCGAGGTAGCTACACAACACATGAGGTTGATGTTGACGTCAAATTTATATATTTTTTATGAGTATGGCAGATTTATAAATGAACATGTAAGGGCATGTTCGTGTGTGTACCTCACACAAATATGAGCTTAAATTTACCATTTTTCAAATGATAGGGTTTAACGTTTAATGAAATATTTATTTATATTGATAAAAATAACTAGCAATTTGGAATTGTTTGTTACAAAAATCATATTTATTTTTATTTCCCAAAAAAAAAAAAAAAACTAAATAGATTGGGATTTCGGACTTATTCAGGCCCTAGGACTGAAAAACTTAGCCCACGAACATCTCCGGCCGGTTCCCTTCCTTTTGCAAATGAAGATGTTAAATTTGTATAAATTAAACCTACTTCCCGAAGCCAAGGCCATGGAAAGTCAGAGAAAAGTTTTTAACAAATTCCAGAAACAATATTGACCAAAGCACAAATGATATTATATTCCTTCATTTTTTATTTTTTTTTATAAATACTAATTCTGATTGTTTCAAAAAATATATATCAAATGTGAATTTAGAAAATCTTTAAAAATGATATACTATAAAATAGAAGAGGAAGAGGTGCACAAAAAAAAAGAAAAAAAAAGCAATAATAGTGATGAATATTGTTAAATTATCACAACAAAAGGGGCACAATATAAGAGTGACAAATGTTAAATTAAATCATAAAGAATATAAATAATTTTATGTAAAATCATTATTGTAGATGTGTAAATCCCCATAGAAACCCATTGAAACAAAATTTGAGAGGATAGTGAATATAGAAGAAGATTACTATGAAAAGAATTGCTTTAGAAAGCTTATTGTTGGCAGATTTTGTTGAAGGGAAAAGAAATGAGAAAAGAAAAAAAAGGATAGAAGATAACTTATGGAGAGAGCTCTTTTATTGAAGTAAGGCCGGGTTCCCAAGTATATTGAGAGCATGTTTTCGGCTTCGCATGTGAGACCATAATTCGTCCACCCTTTCTCGAATCATTTCCATTCCCGCGAGTCGATGATGCCGACTTCTTCGTCTCATTCCTTGCATAAAACTCACTTGCAGAAGGAAATGAATCATCAATGAATTCTTCACTCCAATAATCAGCAGCTTCCACAGCCGAAGACGCGTCGGAAGTGATATCTTGATCATCGATTCTTCTCTCGACGACTTGTTTCATCATGTTTGCAGGTATTTTGCCGTACTTTCTCTTTAGCTTGTTAATAGTGGACAGAGGAACTACATAGTACTTGTGGCCTGGGAGTAGATACTCTTCTGGGCCTAGGATGGACTCATGTGGCTGCTTGAAAACTTCGGGGCGTGTCAAACACTTGCCTGCGGGAAGGTTTTCGAGGAGCTTGGCAACTAGAACTGCATTGGGGTAATGCTCCACTCTGCCTCCCGCATGGACCACTCTCACGAAAATGTGGTTCGATTGGAAGGTGGAGTCGAATGACTCCGAATTATTGTCAACATATTTAGGTGATCCTAAATAGGGGAGACAACTCTTGAGCATGATTTAGAAAATTAGTGTTGGCAGTTGTTTCACAATTTTAAACAATGTTGTGGTTTTAGATTTTTGGTGCTTCTTATAAAAATGGCCGGCTATCCTTATACACCTTGGTACACAAGATTTTGGTGATGAAACCAAAGTAGACCAATTTATGCAACATATATAAAAACATAACGTTCATTACAATGTGATAGCATATAATATTTTCAGGATAATGATGAAGCATGCCATATCCTTAATGAGTTGTACAATTCAACTACTTATTCTTAAAAATTCAAAATAAATTCCAATTTTTCATGTTAAAAATCCAAACTGACTTACCCTCGCCCTAGTTTTTCCATCCTTTGCTCAATCCAATCCACGTTTCTAGTAAAGCACTACAATAGGTGACACACGTGTTCTTTACATTTTGGAACATTTTTAATATGACACCAATGCATATCACTTTCGCCCTTTGGTGTAAGGTTCGAGCTTCAACCGTCGAACTTTTATAATAATATTTTTTCCTTTCTCTCTATTTTCTTCTCTTTCTATTTACGGGGATTTAAATTTTTTGGGTTAAACTTTTGATCAGTCCCTTCTATATCAACATTCCTCCCTATTTCACTAACTTGTACATTTGTCCAAATTGGTTGGACTTCTCTTTTTTTTTTCTTTTTTTTTTTTCATCATCCAATTTGAACTAATATAATAAACCCAGTCCAATCACAAAATTATGGGTTAGGTTGGGTTATTTTTATAAATGGGTTGAGTTGAGGTTTCTTCAAAAATTTCCATCAACTCAACGCATGTGCCCGCCTAGTGAAATCCTCTCCATTGAACTTAGTTAGTGATTTGAAAGGTACACCAACACCTTGGAGCCTAAGGCGCACCATGCATAAAAAAACAAAAAGTATATATACATATGTGAATTTATACAAAACACATATTAATCTCTTTTAATATAGAATTTTTAACCTACTCACTCCTTAAGAATCTGTTTTTTAAAAATTAAAAAGGATGTTGGTGTTGGTTTGGAACGACACTAATGATATATGGTGTTGGTCTCGACCGACACTAAAAGCCATTGGTGTCGCTGAAAAATCGTCACCCATTCTTTTTGGTGTCGGTTTTTGTGTCCGACATTAAAAATATCTTTTTTAATTTTTTAAAAATAGATTTTTATGGGTCACCATTTTCATTTAAACTTGACTTTATTATAATATAAAAGGGTCATCATTTGTGACCGACATTTAAAGTCTCAAAACTCGTATAAAAAAAAACTAAATGATGATTTGTCTATTTCAAGGCAAACCACCAAATTTCATCTTTACAAACACTTCAGTAGAACGTTTTACCTAGTATGCACCTCTAAACTCATCTTTACAAACATAATATAACTTCTAACTTTTGTTAAATTAACTGAAATTTCGGCAGCATAACGGCGTAACTTTAAGATTACCAAAAAATCTTTTAATCTTGTAAATTCCAGAAATGATATATATAGAGACTACGAATCAAAATCCACAATATAAGAGACTTTGTCTCGCCAGAAAGATTTGCATAATAGATATATATATATATAGACTACTTTAGTAAACAATACACAATATTCTACTTGAATACAATGTTATATATAAACAATATCAAACTTGAGTATAATGTAATACTTCTAACTTGAGAACAATGTTATATATAAACAATATTCAAAATGCTATACATGAACTAATCTTTGTTCGGTAATAAAAATCTACCTATAAAGTCTGGCCATTCATTTCGTACTTCATTCATATCTTCTTGACTGTATGGTTTCGTGGAGTTAAACTGAAGCATAAAACAATATTTCGAAATTAGTAAACAAAAGGTTTTGCAGAATATATAAACTAAAATTGTTAATGAAGTAAAACAAAAACTTACCAGTTTATTTATAGGGGTGTGCGTGTTGGATATCATATTACGCATGAAAAGTTGGACATAATATCCACACACTATTGATCTTAATTGATGAGGGCACTAGTGACCAAAATTTTATCATTAATATAATAATTCTACATGACAAGAATCAAAGAAATCTAGCTATGATTTATTTACGTACCTTCACTGATTTTCATGCTAATTTTGTGGCTTTGAACCCCTTCTTTGATTGTCACAATCGATAAGAACTATAGAACAAAAGTGAAAACATTAGGATAATAAGCTAATTGAAACAAAAAATGTACCAAAAACAAAAAAAACTTACGTATTCACGATATGAGCTAAACTCTCATCGGACGCCTTCTGACCGAGTGAGTTTATAATAAAAACAGTCTCATCTTCAGGAATTAGGACTGCTAAAATCTAATGGTGCCTAAAACGGCATAACGAGGAATTAGGACTACTAAACAGTACCATCTTCATAGATTACACGCTACAAAGTTTAAAATTTAAAAATGCATACCCGATATTAAAGGGAAAAAAGACACGTTGACGAACATCTGTAATCATGTCAAAACGACCAGCAAGATTCTTGATTTTGTTTTTCCAAAAGCGATGCAAAACTACTACCGTCCACTAGTGAGTAGTTATCTAGAATCTGTTGATCATAAGTAGCCCAAATGTAGCTGAAATAAATTTATGAAACCTTAGTAATAAATCAATGTAACAAAGTTGTTATAATAATTGAAAAGGATATAATACTTACGCAATGTAACAAAGAATGGAGTGTAGCCAATCTCTTCCATCTCACAATACTGCAAAATTTCTTCTCTGACAATGAAGCAGTTGTTGTGAATTCCAAACATATTCTCAGTAAGATCAACTTGCAGCATGTCATTGTCACTCTTACTATGTTTAGCAAAGTTATAAACCAACTTGATTGTGGTTGGAAGTGTCATGCATGATTGATGAGATTGTGTATCTGACACAACCTTCTTACCTTTGTTTAGAAGTGACGGCTATGACAATAAATTTAATCTATTATTAGTAAATTAATAGTGCGGTACATACTATAAATAGGAAATGTAAAATTAAATACCTCTTTAGATACGTTGGTTGTCTAAATAATCCATGCACGCGGCCATGGCACAAAAGTGTTGACGGCTTGTCCAAGGTATTGAAGCTCGTCGTTTAAAGGAATTGGAAGGTCCAAATCCTCATTATTTCCAATTATTAAATCTACTAGGACGTGGGCGTTGTACTTTCCTAGTGGAAGACTATGAATCTTAACAGGTGCGCCGCACAATTCATACATTGTGCTAATGGCAACAATGTTGTCAACATTTTCAATGGCAAGTTGACATGCCACACCCTTCAAAGAAACACATAGTTAGAGTAATACCAATATTAATTTGATAATATAAGAAATGAAATTAAATTAATAATATGCAACTTACTTCTCCTAAGTCTTCGACAACAGGATGGACAATGCAGGGTTAATCTCTAATGACTTGAGGCATTTGAAGGATCTCATCTGCTTGCCTCATTGGTTCTTCTAGAATCGGGGTGATTTATCTTGATTACTTCCCATACAAAGAGAGCAACCAACTTAGCTAACACGTCCTTGATGCTCGGGTGTTCCCATACTATCATTTGGACGAGCCATTTTGAAAAAAGCAGATGGAGATAGAAATTGACAAACGCCTCTAACACGTCCTCGATGCTCGGGTGTTCACAAGGCTTCGGTCAAAATATCTGCACCTCGATGTGCATTTTCCAACTTATTCTGAAATAAAAATATTATCAATTAATTAAAATTAATCCAAAAGTAATTTGAAGTGTTAACTGTACTATCAATTAAACATCCTTAATTCGATTGGAGGCTTCAATTATGGCTTCATCAACATGCACTTTATTCTTTCCCTTTTGCCCTTCCATCCATAGTAGTGCACGTGAGGATGGATCGGATTTAATATTTACACTCTAAATCCACCAAACAATGAATTAGTAAATTGAAATAAAATAATTATAACATATAATATATATTAAGGTTTAGAATTCTTACTAGCTCATGACCGAGTTGGGCATAACCCTTCTGGCCATACGGTGATGATATTTAAGAAGATTTCGTCTCTCTTTTTGCTCTTCACTATTTTTCTGTGTTTAATAAACACATTAGTAATATGCTAAATATTAAAATAATATACAAAATACAAAAGAATTAAGTAGTTACCTTAAATTCCTTTAATAATCTAATATTTACAAAATGATCTCATTGTTATTGTGTGATGCATAGGTATTTTGTAGGCGGGTGGACTAACTTCTCATGGTCTATGTTTATAAACGGCTTGATATAATCTTTGGTGAGATTGCATCTAAACGTTCTGAATGTCCTCACCATAGACATTATGAACCTATGTTTAGACATAGGATCCACCTGAAATGACATCTGCTTAAAATAGAATATCTCGGGTTTGTTATAGTATGTAATACATGATAATATTTAGTTAAGTAAGTATTACCTCTATGAAATCCCAAACATTCTCTTTTAATTGATCTGGGACAGCTACCCAAGTATCGTAGGTGAGAGGTATATATGATCTGACACATACACCAATATAACTAAGCAGTTTCTTTGCACTATCTCTGATTTCTTAACTCATTGAGTTATATTGAACTACACATCGTTCTCTAGTCATTCTTTCCTGAGCAAGCTCACGCAAGACTGTCACGCCTCTAGTGAACCTGTTTCGAGTAGGTGTGTTCACGGGTGTACCATCACCATGATCGCTCTCCAAGCTAGACATGATGTCAATCTACACAATAGAGAGAAGATATGTTAATAAAATAGATAATTAGTAAAATTATCTTCAGAGTGATTAATATATAAGTGAACGAGTCATCATCACAATCATTAACCTATTTATTTATCCATGTACCCTAACAGCCATTTCTAGTATATTTCAAACATGGCATTCACACACAAGGTCTCTTACTACATTCACATTTTGGTACTTGGTATTCACACATTTCATACATAGACAACAAATAACATTTGACCATTTGAAATGTTGTAAAACATTTTCTATAAATCTCTCAACTCTTAAACTATATTCTTGTGACATTCGATCCTTAAGCATCTATAACTTATCCATATCCTAACTAAAATAATACCTACACACAAGGTAAAAATCCAAGCACAAATTTTTAAGGCACTATTTACTTTAAGGCACTACTCTAAACATATAACTAAATCCACAAACAAATAAATAAAACTATAGCAAAATAAAAAATAGCAAAAATAACAAAGAATTAGTACCTTCAAAATGTAGTAGGTGGAAGAGAAGCTAAAGCCCGAAAATGAAGAAGAAGAAGAAGAAAGCTAAGAAGCTTGAAAATAGAGTTTTAGCCGAGGTAAAGAGAAAAGAAACCTGAGAAGAAGAAGATGAAGAAAAGTAATGGATTTTTTGGGGAAGAAGAAGAAGAAGCTTGAAAATGGAGTGTTGTTTCGCTGAAAATTAGGGAGAAAATAAGCTTAAAATGAAGAAGAAAGCAGAATGAAAACGTACTGAAAAAAATGAAACTGAAGAAATGTGTCGAAACTCAAGAAAGAGAAAAATATAACTGAAGTTTTGAAATACGATTTTAGTGTCACTCGGCCTTTTGGTGTCAGTCAGGCCCACACCAATAACTTTTGGTATCGGTCTGACCGATACCATATATCTGTTGGGCCGGTTTTTTGATATATGGTGTCGTTTTTTTGGTGTCGGTCATATTTGTTGTCCGTCTGACCGACACCAATTGTCTAGACCGACACCAAATGTCCGACACCAAAAGTGACCGACACTGTATATCCGTGTTTTTAAAAAAAAATTAGATAGACTATGTTTAACTGTTTTTTTTTAGTAGTGATAGACTATGTAGTAGTGATATTTATCCTCATTCACTCTTTCATTGGCTATAATTAGAGAGAACAAAGAAGCGATTAGTGATTAGGGTGGACGACTATGTTTAACTGTTTTTTTTTTAAATAAAACTTCAGATAATTGTTGAAGAATTCGAAATTCAAAAATTAATAAAGAATAAAAAAAGGTAAACCATTACAATTTTTTACTTAGATTTTAAACAAATAAAAAAGTTGCGCACATGAAAGCTTCATGAAAATTGCGCACCTTTCGCAAAGTTTTTTTTATCTATCTCACCTTTCCAAGGCGATCCTTTAACATTGTGCTTGGAAAATTTTTAAGCCTTTTTTGTACTTTTAAAACTTTGAACTTAATCATCGATAACTTCACTTGGAGCATAATCACTCTTTGAATTATGGCACTTTCCTCAACTTAAACTTTACATCATCCTGATGATGATCCAAAACTTGGGTGAGTGATGATTGATTTGCTAGCAACATTTTGTTGACAAACATGGAAGTTGCAGACTACTTGAGAGTCGTTCACCTTTGAACTTACTTGAGCACACTCTTTTTACTTTACTCGGCAGATAACTCATGAGCATAACAAAACTGCACGAGTAATACCAAACATTGAGTTGTCTCATCCACAACTCTCTTGGTCTCCAAAACATGCAAACAAGAACACACAATACTGGGCTCTCACTTCTTCATGGCCCCACTTCCATTGTATAGCATCTGAAACCAACTCTTGCACTCGTACGTCTTCACTTGATGCCATTACTCTTCAAACAGCACTTAACTAACCACCTCTTGTGCTAAACACGACAAAGGCATGCTCTTAGTCTTGCAAACTACTTCACCTTCTTATCTCCACCTTGGTGCTCCTCCCTTCGCAACAAAGGTTATTTATTTTAGGAAGAGAAACATTTCATTGATAAATGAAATAATAAAGATAAATTACCCCATGGACAATAAGCCAATTACAGAAAAAAAAACCCCGCTAAGGAGTGATAAAAAGAGAGATTATAAATGTTCAACAATTTAAAATGCTTACACAAAAAATAAACAGTTGAAAAATAATTTCCAAGGTACAATTAAAACGGTAAACAACATCCCTAAAAACTCTTCGGTTTCTTTCCAATCACATATTCCAAAGAAGTGCTCGGACCACAACCCACGATAAACAATTCTTTAGTCCACTGAAAGGGGTGTCCACCAAAACCGGAGATGAAAAGTAAAAAATGTTGAGGTGAAAAACTATGGTCCAACCAAAAGCCTCCATGAAATGATTCCAGAAGCTCCACACAAATGGAAAATGAACAAAGAATTGACCCATCAATTTTTAATTTGAGCGACACAGAAAACAAAAATTTGGAGATAAAGTTAAAAAGGCATTCATCCTTGTAAATGATTAAAAGTATTAACAACCCCTAAACTCAATTCCCACAAAAAAAAAAACCTTGACCTTCTTAAGAAAAGCAACCTTCCAAGATGCTAGAGTAAAAATTATTTAGCAGAAAATCAGTAGTTCCAATCAATCTTTTTGTCATTGAACTAATTAAATAATTCCCAAATGGATCAAAAGGAAAAAAAACAAAGAATCAGACGTCTCTGATAAACGAACGCTATCTAAAATGGTAGATAAAGAAGTCTATTGAAGTTATTCTAACTCAGTTAAATTTTTACGAGGTTGAAGGTAATTACAAGCTAAAGAACTTTCATTCCAAGCATCCTCCACAAAAGCATTCTAATGAGAAGTAAGTCAGTAGAGGGGTGGGAAACTAATTGACAAAGGCCCAACATCCAGGAAATTGTCTGTCTAAAAATGTGTACTAGCTCTGCTAACAGAATGTTGTCAATACAAGAATGAATGCCTAAGGCGACAGAACTTTCTGATGCCTTAAGCATAAAATTTCATCGCCTTAGCCTCAGGTGATGTAAATTATTCTATCGCCAGCTTTGTCGTCTTATCCTCATCGGCTTAGCATAAAGCGACGCACTACATTTTCCATTGCATTTTGGTTCTCATCGGCAACAGAAGCTTGATTGTTGCCTCAAGGTCGTGACCTAAGGCGACAGAAGCTTACTTTCGTCGCCTTAGACACCTAAGGAAACGAAGGTTCTTTCTGCCGCCTTAGGTGGCCTTATACACCTAAGGCGACAGAGCTCTCCCATCGTCTTAGGTATTATGTTTCTTTATTTCTTTCTGTTGATGCCGAAAAATGGTCAACGGTCTATCCACAGTACTATTTGTTTAGTAGAGGACGAAAGGGCCTGCAAA
>JBBMEG010032936.1:0-21735 GCA_037832605.1 Cyclanthera cordifolia
CAAAACAGTGCAAAACAGTGAGATTCTGGCCTTGAAATCATCAAAAACGGGTTCGGGAGGTCGAAAATACTCAAAAACCTGTACCCAAAAATTTTCCGGCGAGGTGGCGGCGGCGCGTGCAGCAGGGACGGCGGCGCGTGAAACTCACGCGCAGGGGACAATTTCTGCAGGCTCGGGCGTACGTGGCAGTGCTGGATTCGCTGCCTCAGGTTCGGGCGACAGGAAATCTAGGCTCGGGCGACAGCGTCAGGTTCGGGAATCGCGAACCAATGGCGAGCTGGGGTTTTCTGGTGGTGTCGGTGGCGGTCGGCGCACGTGGGGGAGCCGTCCGACAGGCGGCGCTGACACGTCAGGGCTGTCGCGGGCGTGGATTGGCGGTGGCGCTTCTCTCTCCGCCTGCGATTGGCTGCAGCTGGCGGCGCGTGTTCTCGAGGCGACAACTGCAGCTGGCGGCGCTGACTCGTCTGTTCTTGTCGGCGGCGCTCGGTTTGCAGCGTTCTGATTGGCCGAGAGCAGTTGTCGGACGGCTAGGTGTCGGCGGCGCAGCTGAAGGCACTGAAAAAGAGGTTTTGTGTCTGGCGCATGTCAAAATCATTACCTAATGATTTTAGGTTTTGCTTTTTGGCTGTATTTATAAAGACAAAACCCTGGAAAAATTACAAAAATGCCCCTAGGGCCAAAAATTACCAAAATACCCCTCGTTTCCGAATTTTAATTTTTTTTTTTTTTTTTTTTCAACCCCGAGCAAAAATACCTTATTACTTAACATAAACAAAATTAAATAAAAACCACTCCCAGTAATTCTAAAATTTACGAAACTAACCTTGCTAAAAAGACGGGGATAAAAGTTGGGCTGTTACACAAGTCATGTGAAAGAAAAACAAAAAGGTAAGAGAGAATAGGGAGATGACTCAAGCATGTATAGTGGTTGATGAAACTTGGGTTTACATCCAATTCAAGATCTAAAGGCATATTCATTATCTTTTGAACTTTAGTTTCTAAAAAGCCATAAACTTACCCCTTTTTTTTCGACTATTGCATTTTAGTTTCTAACATTGAATTATTGGCTTTTGTTTTTTGTATGAACTAATCCACGAAAAAAAACTAATCATGTGAAACAAACATGAAGAAGTTAAGAGAGAATATGAAGATGACTCAAGCATGTATATTGGTTGACCAAACTTGTGTCTACGTTCAATTCAAGCGGTGTACTCATTCATTCTCTTTTTCTTTATATTTTTGTTTCTCAAAAGCCAAAAAATTAGTTTCTCTTTTGACATTTTGTTTGTAAATGTTTAAATATTGACTTAGTTTCTTTACGTTTTTTTGTTGAACTAAGCTAAACAAACAAACAAGTCACATAACAACAACAAGTTAAGACGGAGTAGAGAGATGACTCAAGCATGTATAGTAGTTGGCTAAACTTGGGTCTACATCCAATTCACAATGTAAGTGCATTCATTCTCTTTCACATTTGAGTTTTAGTTTCTTAAAAGCCATAAACTTACTTTTTCTCTTTTGAATTTTAGTTTCTACTTGGTAGCTTATAGACTTTTATTTATATATGTTTTGTTTATGAACTAATCCTAGCAAGCAAATAAGTCATGTGAAAGAAACAACATTGATTTAGGAGAGGATAGGGAGATGATTTGAACTCGTCTAGTGGTTAATCAAAATTGGGTCTACACCCAATTCAAGAGGTAAGTGAATTCATTCTCATTCTTTTTAGAATTTTAGTTTTCTCAAGCTATAAACATACTTTTTTCTTCCGTTTTCGTAGAACTAATCCAAGAAGCAAACAAGTGATGTAAAAGAAACAACAAAAAGTTAAAAGACGATGGGGAGATGACTCAAGCATGTATAATGATTGCCCACACTTTTTTCAACATCCAATTAAAGAGGTAAATGCATTCATTCGAATTTTCTTTCTCTTTTGAATTTTAGTTTCTATGGGTTTACTTTTTCACATCACTTCCTTTATACTTTGTTTATGATTTTATTCAATAATACAAACAAGTCATGTGTAAGAAACAGCAAGAAGTTACGAGATAACAAAGAGATGACTCAAGCATGTACAGTGGTCGGCAAAACTTGGATCTACATCCAATTCAATTGGTAAATACAATTATTCGCTTTCTTTCCATCAAGGTGGTTTACAAAATTCACTGATAAACACCCTACAAGCATCCACATATCTTGAACACAATTCTCCAAACAGAAGCACCAATTCAAACACACTTTATTTGTATTTCTCATATTGAAATTGTGAGCTATATATATGAATGCCCTAGGTTAAATGTGATGCTTAGTTGTTTCTTTGTTTGAGATAACTAATTAGGTAGTTCAAAAATTGACCTTACATATATATTTATGTTTGCAATGTTTCATTGAGCTACAGTTATTTGAAGTTAAATTTATATGCATAACTATCCCTAAAAAACTGAAGATGTTTGTACATTGGTTTATTGATTGTAATGTCTTGAAACAAACTTAAAACTTTTCAGATTAAAGTTCAACAGAATGAAATTCGTATTTATCATTTAGCTTTGATTGTTGTATGATGAGGTGATTCTAAGTTTAGAACATCAGAGCATGTAGACAGCTTGATTTGGCCTATTTATATTGAACAACTCAAAATCTAAAACTCAAAGAATGCGGTAGAATCTAACCACTGTTTATTACCAAAGATTAAGGAATTCTAGGGTTCCCCCTCCAATCTTTAAGAAGAAGAAAGCTGAATTACAAAACTTGTCAAATAATGCATTTTTCACTTAATTCAATATTTAGTATACAAGGTTGTCTACATGTGTGAAGACACCAACTAAGATCGTAAACTTGACGAGATTTAGTTCTACCACTTGAACCATACATTGGGTTAATATCGCTATCGTCTTGTTGATGTTTTTGTTCTTTTCTTAGGTTAATATCGCAATTGCCTTGTACCTCGTGCTCTATTTCCTCTTGTCTGCTTTAAACCATACATTGTCTGTAGCTACATTAGTATTTATGTTCTTGTTTTCTGTGACTTGTTCTCTAGTATTAATGCTCTATCATTAATGTATTAATGTAATTCTCTGCTGATTGGTTATTTTTAGAAATTAATGATTTTAATGAATGCTCATTGAATTGTATATTTGTCTTTTTCTTGAATAGTAATGTATTAGACTCGAATGAAACTATATCATAATCTAATAATCCAAATTTGAGTGAGCTTAATAGAGAGAAGATAACAATATATACCAATGCCGAGATGGGTATTTGTGCTCGCATATCTTGTTGTTCCTGTCAAATTCCTTTTTTCTCAGCACAATATTAGCAGTTAACATTTGTTATACCTGTGGAAATTGTTACTTTGGAATAAAAAACGATGTTCTTTTTTTTTATATTGTGGTATTGATGCCAGCCCTTCGACACCAGAAGACAAGGGTTTTCATTATATACACATTCAACTTGAAGGTTCAAACATGGAGCATTTGTCTACAATCTAAACCAACACATCCAGATACAAGGAAATGCAACAATGGGATTGTTCGCAACATCACTTTTCCCTCACTTCTGAACTAGACTACTTTTATCTGCTTTTCGTATAATAAATACCACTATAGCTAAGAACTAACAATTAGAAAAGGAAACAAATAAACTTCAATTGGAAAGTAGGGAAAGGCAAAGAGTTATTTCTGATAACTGCATGGTTATGGATGATAATACAATTCTTTTGTAAGAATACTAAATGTATCATAAGTATCAATATGGAGTTACAATGCATAGACTTTCACCTTTGTTCCATTTTGGTTCATAGACTTTCAAAAGCCCAATAATTATTTTTGTTACTAAATTTTATAGCAATTACGTTTCTCCTTATTTTAATCCAACGAACACCTTTTGTCCAAGCATCAACAAGATTGAATTCACTTCGTGGAAACGTGCGGACGATCCAATGAAAGAGGATTTCAGGTTTCTCAAAGACACGGAAGGATACTACTACAATTGGAAGAATTATGCACGGTATTGGATTAACAAGGAACTATGCTACAATTTCTCCTCTTAGTCGGAAACTGATGCAAGGATCACCTAAAGAATTTAGTTTCCTCTCGACTAAATTATATACATAACCAATATGAACTATATATCTTACAAATTAGAAACTTTGAAATTGTTATACCTTTTTCTAATTTAGCTTTTCATTTCATCTCTAAGCTTCTATAATCAAGAATCTCATTTTTCATACCTTGAAAATCATATCCAAATTTGTTGTTCTTCAAACTAGACGTGCCAATACTACAACCAATTTTGCAGCTGCAATCTTTACTGTTCTGTAATCCCAAACTGCAAGCAAAAGAGAGTACTCTGCCTCCAATTTTTCTCAGGAAGAGGCTGATATGGTGGGGTGATTCTGAGCTCTAAGTTCAAATATTGACACTGTTCTTAAATTGATGATTCATTGACAATCATACATCATTTCTCTTGTAATTTCACATTATTTATAGTTATAGAGATTGTTGTTTAAGCCATTTCTTGAACCGCCTCGTTAATTGGGCTAAGAGAAACAGGTATGTTCATAAGCTTCCTTCTAATATGAGTATTTCAATAATTCTTAATCTCATTATTTGTTCTTCCAGGTAATCTCCCATCAATCAAAGACCATCTATATTGTGAATATTGATTTTTTGCAACAATGAATAACAACTATACTGTGCATTACGACTATGTTGAAACAGTTATGCTTTCCAGCGGGAAATTAAGTACAAGGTAAGAAACAAAGAGAATGGAAAATGGGATGTATTTTTGTCCAAACTGGATAACAAACGTGATGTGTTGTACCCAAGTTTGATGATATGGAACTTTGGTGTTTACTCAAGTGGGTGTCAAAGGAAATCGGGAATTTGCCACGAGGAAGTTCAAATTGAACGCTTTTTTATAGTATATGTGAAACCAGGGATGGGAACTTATATCAATCCGATTTCATCGAGCGATAATCAGGATGAGTGCCAGACTAAGTGTCAAAGTTGTAACCGTTAGGCGTATTCGGAGAGAGGTGAATTAATGAGAGATTTAGTTGAAAGGAAACTAAATTCTTTAGCAATAACATTTCTCCTTTCAGGAATTAGGAGGTGGGGAATATGAGTATTGTAACCCAATAGACTTTAAATTACACAAAATTAGTAACACACCTTAAAATTAAGGTCTCTTTGATAACCCTTGATTTTTGGTGTTTGAGAATTAAGTCTGTAAACACTACTCCATAGGCAAACTTGTTTATTTTTTTGGGTGATTGTTACTAACTTACTAGTATTTCATTCATCACTCATTTTTAACAGAACAAATCTATAATTAATTTCTAAAACTAGAATGGAGCTAGAATGGAAACTTATTTTTATATTCATAATCTTTATCTTGAATACCTCATTACGAGTATAAAAAATGTAAATGCTTTAATTTAAGACGTTTTTGTGGTTCTATATGATTTCTTATTATCTTATTGACAATATTTTCATCAGGTAAGAGGAAGTTACTATGGTAATATCAACCAACTTGGCTCTAGAGCTCGTTGGCACCGAAAAGCGGGCTAGGAAATTTACTCGGCACTTCTTTTGACATTTGTGCAACAGCTATATGATATTAACTTATTATGATAATGTTAACGTCCAAATTTTCTTGTGTTTGTAATGTCTTTTGATTTTTACATAAAAAGGAAAGGTGGATTGCATCTAAGGTGACCAAATAGACAATAATGGATCCACTTACAACTTGCCTCTCAATGTTGCCTTGATTTCTCTTTAGGAGTTGAAAGATGGAATTCTACTCGTCCGGTCGGCACATCTATATGAGGTAAAACTTTAAATCCCTCATTAATTCACACTGTTCTGAACTACAAATAATTTAATTTAGTTTGTTTTAGGTTCAAATATCATTTTCGTCCATCGACTTTCACCTTTGTTCCATTTTGGTTCTTATATTTTCAACAGTCTAATAACCATATGGTTATCAAAAATAACCATTGATTATTAGCGGCAACTTAATTCATAATATTTCTCCATTTCAGGAAAAGTGGGTGGGAAATACGAGTATTATAAGTCCATAGACTTTAAACTACACAAAATTAGTAACAAACCTTCAAATTAAGGTCTCTTTAATTACCCTTGATTCTTGGGGTTTGAGAATTAAGTCCGTAAATACTACTCCATAGTCTACCTTGTTTATTGTTTTTTTTTTGGGCGATTGTTACTAACTTTACCCATATTTCATTAGCTTCATTTTTTTAGAAAATCAAATAAATAATCTGTTTTTGACTAATCATTTAAAATCATTCATTTATAACCACTTATTTTTAACCATTAAAATAAACACTCACTTTTTTACCACGTCATAACGAATTATTGGCGGTTATTATCCAAATAAGCTATTAACTGCAATCTCTTTACAAAAACCTTCCTTTAAACGAGCTATTACTAAAACTTAAATTTCTAATCCATAATCAAAGATGATATTCACATATTGAACCGAGCTATGCTCAAAATCTTATCTGAGAAAGAAGCACAATCCAAGAAGTTAAATGAAAGAAGTTTAAAGCCAGATGCTAAACTTTGTGGCTCTGAGTCTTTAAAGTCTGAGATTTTGCAATTAAGAGTTGAGACTAAGAAATTGAAAACTTTGAGAAAGGATTTGTCTGCCGAAGTTCAAAGCCTCACTAAAGACGTTTCTCAATTGCAAGCCAAAAATCAGCAGCTACATGCTATGAGAGTTGATATGGGTGGATTGCACAAGGAAGTTCTCGATGCCAGGTTTGAAATGGAACTTTTATTTGATTGGTGTTCGATCCTAGTGTATTTTTGTTCTCTTTCTATTTAGCATTTCGTACTGTTAGGACAAGTCGATATAAACATCAAGAGCATTGTTAGGCTATTCGATGATCGAATTGATCATGCACAATGTTTTTAGGAGGGCTTCTGAGTATTAAAAGAAAGCAAACGAAGAACAAATTGAACAAAAGCAAGCGATGGAGAAGTACCTTGTTTCAATAGCTCGTGAAATTGAGAGACTGCAAGCAGAGAAGCTCAACCTAAAGAAAGCGCGAGGATTAGGTTAATTATAACTTGTTTCTTTTTGATTAAAATGAATTGTCAGTTCTTTTTTATGTTCTAGCTAGTTTTTGATAAATGTCAAAATGTGCATCCAAATTTGTTTCAATGTTTCCTATATTTATTGATTTTTACAAATTTTGACATGCTATTCAACTTTGTTTTAATCAAATGGTGCAGATAATACATTAATTATATTTTATAATTCAATGAGAGTTTTTTTAATGTTATGTAAGATATCCTGTCATGAAATTAGATGCACTCCATCTTGCTACATGTTATATATTTTTTGGTATACATACTTAATAATTTTATAATATTAACTACTCTGATTAGCATATGGAGTTTTGTAACTTTAGCATCAAAATTTCAGTCTTTCAAAATTTGTAGATTTTTGTGTCGTCTTTATGTATTTAAATTGTATGAAGGTGTCAATCAAGTTGGAACATTTGTGTGTGCCAGTGTTTTATAAAATATTGATCATCATTATTTTTATCCTTTAGCCAATGTTAATAATTTCACCTTTGATACTCGACACATTGAGGTATAATTTGAATCAGACAAGACTCGATGATTCGTGCCGAATTCTCATGCTTTGTATTTCATGCAAGAACATTTATTGGTGTAGCACAATCTTGACTGCTTATTTATGCTTATGCCCACTATAGCATCAACATGTTTTTGCTATATATCTAGACCAGGGTGATTTATTTTGTTAAACTTTTAATTACTTTATTTTCTTCTCCCATTGTTTTTAGAATGCGGAACATCATCAACATAAAACAAAAACTAGGGTCTTCCAAGTTCATGATTGTGTTGTTGGCATAAATTCACATTTGAACTCAAAGATTCAACAAAAGTTCCATGATTATGACCTGGCTTGTGAATTCGATTGTTAAAGATATCAGCAACAACTACATGTGTTATTCAACGATTAAAGAGCTATGGGATAGTGTCACAGAGATGTACTCTGACCTGGAAAATCAATCATAAGTTTTTGAGCTGAACCTGAAATTCGGAGATATGAAACAGGGAGACAGGGAGAAAGAAATACAAGTCCACCTCAATCAAGTGCCAATAATGCTGAATCAAATGTTTTCCGTAGAGAGCAAATTGATAAAAAATCTGAAGTTGCTAAAGGACATGTCGTCTTCTGGTAATCCTAGTGTTTCATTGGCATTATAGGTAAGGCCATCATAGTTTTTTCTATTTAAAACTCTTGTTTCCATAATTTTTTGTAGGGATTGATTGTTCAACTTTTTATTGTGAACAATGTTCTTTTCGAAGACCTCATCGTACTCCCTACTTACCTCAAAATTATAAAGCGTCTACTCTATTTTATTTAATCCATAGTGATGTCTGGGGGACCTCTAAGGTTGTAACCCATAATGGAAAAAAATGGTTTGTTACCTTTATTGATACTCGTGTAACCTGGGTATATTTCTTAAAATACAATTCTGATGTTAAGGATGTGCTCATTCTGTTCTATAACATGATCGAAAATCAATTCAGAACTAAGATGAGTATTCTTCATTAAGAGAATGGAACTGAGTATTTTAATACTCATCTAAGTGAGTTCTTATTTAGTAATGGTATTTGTCATCAGTCTACATGTAGGAACACACCTCAACAAAACAGTATTGCTAAGGGAAAGACTAGACACTTATTTGATGTCTCTCGAGCTATCATGTTTTCAATGTGTGTACAACAATAACTATGAGGTGATGTTATTCTTACAGCTACCTATCTTATAAATAGAATACCACTAAAGTGTTAGGTTTTCATACACCTTTAGAAAACCTTAAAACCATCTTTCCTACAAATCGAATTTTTTCAGACCTACCTGTCAGAGTTTTTGGTTGTACAGTCTTTGTTCATGTTTCTACTCCTTCACAATCTAAACTAGATTCTTTGGCAATAAAATGTAAATTTTCCTTGGCCACGTTTCGCAAAAAAAGGCTTATCGTTGTTATGATCCGGTGGCACGAAAGGTTTATGAAAGAATCAATGTATCCTTTAACGAAAGTAAACCCTATTATTCTCATTCCCTTTAGGGGGGACTACAGATGAAGGAAAAGGAAATTTTTTAGACATCTTTCCTATTCTTAAAATTGTTCAGCATGAGGTAGTTAATCCTAGTCCTATAGAGCCAGATTCCTCTTCAGGGTGAGAAATGCCATATGTGGAAGGTTTCTCTTCAAGGGGAGAACCACGAGGTTACTTAGATTTTTATGTTTATACTAGGAGGAAGCCGAATCAAAATAATAACGAAACGTTGACTGATCCAACGCCTAGCCAGTCTGATGCTCCGATGACTGCTTCTATGAATCAAGGTAATTTAGGTAATTAACCTCCTGACTCCTTTCATCTTATTTCAAATACCAGCTTTTTCTAATCTTGATATTCCTATAGCATACAGGAAATGAACACGTACATGTACCAAATATCCCATTAAGAACTTTTTGTCCTATCATAAATTGTCCACAACCCATAAAGCCTTCACATCTAGGATTACAAACCTGTTTGGTCCAAGAAACATACAAAAGGCACTAGAAGATTTAAAGTGAAATTTAGCTATTATGGAAGAGATTAATGCACAGAAGAAGAATCATACGTGGGATATAATCGATTTAGCAAAAGATAGAAAAATTGTAGGATGCAAATGGGTATTTACTGTTAAATGTCGTGCAGATGGAAGAATTGAGAGGTAGATGACAAGATTAGTTGCTAAAGGATTTACTTAGACCTATGGGATTGACTATCAAGAAACATTTGATTTAGTTGCCCAAGTTAAACTCAATGAGAGTTTTCTGTCTGTTGTTGTCAACAAAGATTGGCCTCTGTAACAACTTGATGTAATAAATTTTTACCTATAAGGTGATCTTGAAGGAGAAGTATATATGGACTTGCCACCTGGTTTTGAAATAACTTATAGAAACAACGTTTAAGCTGAAAAAGTCGTTCTATGGTCTCAAGCAATCACTTAGAGCCTTGTTTGAACGGTTTGGAAATGTTGCTGTAAACTATGGTTTTCTTTAGAGTGAGGCAAATCATACTATGTTCTACAAACATGCTAAAGATAACAAGATGACTGTTGTGATAGTTTATGTTGATGATATTATTGTGACACGAAATGGCATATAAGGGATAACCAGCTAAAAGAAAAGACTAGCAAATAAGTTTTAGATAAAAGACTTAGGAGCTCTAAAATATTTTTTAGTTATGGAATTTGCTAGGTCAAAAACCGGTATTATAGTGAATCAAAGAAAGTACATCATAGATTTACTAAATGAGACCGGTAGTTCAGGTAATTTACCTCTTGACTCCTCTCTTCTTGAGAATCAAATACCATCTGTTTCTGATCGTGATATTCCTATAACATACAGGAAAGGAGCACCTACCTGTATCAAGTATCCCATTAAGAACTTTTTGTCCTATCATAAATTGTCCCCCACCCATAAAGCCTTCACATCTAAGATTACAAACCTGTTTGTTCAAGAAACATACAAAAGGCACTATTAGATTTGAAGTAGAATTTAGCTGTTATAGAGGAGATTAATGCGCTCAAGAAGAATTATACGTAGGATATAGTTGATTTACCAAAAGATAAAAGAAATGTAGGATGCAAATAAGTATTTACTATTAAACGTCATGCAGATGGAAGAATTGAAAGGTACAAGACAAAATTAGTTGCTAAAGGATTTACTTAGACCTATGGGATTGACTATCAAGAAACATTTGCTCCTGTTGCCAAGTTAAACTCAATTAGAGTTTAACTGTCTGTTGAGGTTAACAAAGATTGGCCTATGTATCAACTTTATGTAAAAACTTCTTTCCTAAACGGTGATGTTAAAGAAGAATTATATATGGACTTGCCACCTTGTTTTTAAATGATTGATAGAAACGACGTTGTATGTAAGCTGAAAAACGTGTTCTATGGTCTCAAACAATCACCTAGAGTCTTGTTTGAACGGTTTGGAATGGTGGTTGTAAACTGTGGTTTTCATTAGAGTCAGGCAAATCATACTCTGTTCTACAAACATGCTAAATATAACATGATGATTGTTCTGATAATTTATGTTGATGATATTATTGTGACAAAGAATGACAAAGAAGGGATAACCGACTTAAAAAAAAGGCTAGCAAATGATGTTTTAGGTAAAAGACTTAGGAGCTCTGAAATAATTTTTTAAGTATGGAATTTCTTAGGTAAAAGACCGGTATTATAGTGAATCAAAGAAATTACATCATGGGTTTACGAAATCAGACCTAATTACTTGGCTACAAACCAGCAGAAACTCCTATTCGTTTTATTATTTTTCTTATTCTAGTAAGGAATAGTTTTCTATTTAAACCAAATTAGATGTATCATTATGATCAAGAGAGAAATAAGACTAATTTTAATGTCTTGAAACAACCTTAAAACTTGAGATATTTGTGTTCTTTGGAGTCCACACCCTGCGGGGTACACTGGCTTTGAATGCTTCTTTTAGTGGTCGAGATCTCCTTTCCTTGATTTTAGGACTTCCACCAATAGTATGGTCAACCTTACTTTGGAGGACTGCTAATTTCCTTGTAGTTTTTGGAGACTGGCCTTTATGCACCTTGCTTTAACTTCTCTGCACCTTCTACAGGACTTGCACCATACACGCTCCTCTTGGTCTTCTAGCATCAATCTATTGAAGTGGGACTTGGCCCAAGCCCGTGAGGTGGTGTTGCTGAGATCGCTTAGTCTGACTTTCAGACTTCCACTAATGTGGTCTAAAATCTTGGCTTGTACTCAGAAGGAAGGCTTATCTATCATCACCCAGCTTTGTTGAGAGTTTTACTTAAGCTAAAGTAAAGTTACAGGATGTCTCATACTTAGTCAATTTAGTGAAACGCTCTCCTGCATTTATAACACTTGAGAATCCAATTTGGCGCGACTACTATCATTTGGGCGTTAGATCGAATTAACGAACGGGTTAGTAATGGTACCCTCTAGTCTCCCTCCATGTCTTTTTGCCGACCTTCGAGTCTAGACTTCCTAGTGATCTAGTGCAGGTTGCTCATGATTTCCGCATCTTCCAAGGTGTGTCTAAGGGTTGGGGCTTTCCGACTAGGACTAAATTTTTCTTAGTCGAACTCAATAAGCCTAGTTCCAGCAAGCACAACACTTGATGTCTTTTCTTGCTTTTTGATGTACTCTTTTTTCATTTTCTAAAGTACTTCATGTGTTGTATGCTCATGTTAAAGCTTTTTATCATTTGGAATTTCGCAATTGAATGTCGATCAATTCTGTACTCTTTCTTACCCCCAATTTATGCTTTAAAGAATTATAAATCAATAGACTTATAGCTTAAAATTAGAAATTTCTTCATAGAACTTTAAGGCAATCTTTATTGCTAACACTTGTTGAAAAATTAGACTACATTTTATTAAAAACATATTTCTCAAATGTACATGGTCCAATGATGAAAGATCATATTCCAGTCCATGGCTTTAAGGTAGTGGGTGCCTGGGCAGTTGACTTTGGTGACCTCGTAAGGTCCTCTACAATGCAGCAGAAAGACTCAATTATAGAACTTTTGTTACTTTCGGTGGGTTGTGCCACTTCTTTCTCTCATGAGATCTAAAATCATATGGAGATGTCAATCATTTTGTTATGTGTCAAAAAACTCGATATGCGGGGATGAAAGGTTCTTCTCGACTAGGGTTACTGTTTCTGCCTCGAATGCTAAAGAGCATTGGTTCTTGATGTTGTAGGAGTGGTGCAGTGCACCCACAGTGCTTGTGGGAGCCTTCCGACTATGACCCTTCCAAGCGTTCGAGCTTGGTCTTGAGGTTCTTCTTAACCAAGACAGTGTTGGAGTGTTATTCAGGGTAAAGCACTTCCCGAATGGACATTTTCTTGGTTATCTTATCTAGGAGAGGTGTGAAAAATACTATTGAGGATTGACTTTTCCTAAGTACTCACTTCGTGACAACCTCACTTGGTACCAACTTCTCGTCTATAACTTTTACTCCAAATTTGGTTTGTGGTCTCGGTTGACATTAGGTCGGTGGACCATAACTGTCCGGTCTGCCCCCTACATGTCGTTAGTTGTCCATGCAAAGATGTATGCATTCTTTCTCAAGAATGTTATGAGACTCTCTCTTTGCTCTTGGTCTACGTATGTATCGATGCTAACCACTTGTGCTTCGGTCGGCAAGGGCATTGCCTCTAATCTTTCTACAGTGTCTCGTTCGGCTACGCTAGAATGAGTATTCAAGCATATTTCCAAGGATTAACTTTTCTTCAGGCGCTATCTTTCGAGCAGTCTTTACTAGGATCAGTTCCTCGTTCATAGCTCTTATTGGACATGCCTCTAACACGTTCTCATTCGATGGTTCAGATCTTTTGAAGTAGTGGTGAATTTTTCCCTCTCATCTTTTTATTTGGATACTTGGGAATTCTGTCACCTTATTCCACGTACTCTTTTTGGGATCCCCTTCAGATAAGGGACTCTATCGACCCGTTTAGGTCATGGGAGTCTGAGGTTGTATGACAGTGATCTTTGTGAAATAGGCAATATATACTTGCAATTATTTCGCTTGTCAGTTCCTGCCTTGATTTTTCCAGACCATGTCATCATCTCTTTGTCTTTGATCTTTATCAAGATTTGCACGACTAGTACTACGGTAGGAGTGTACTTTTCTAACCAACTAGTAGGTACCCTCTTTAGGTCATACTTCTCGTTCTGCTTGCATGATTCCTCGTAGTTGGATTCTCGCTGGGTAGTCGCTTTTTCGCGTTTTAGGATTGAACCTCTTCCTTCAGTGTTTCCTTCGAAACTCACCAGCTCTGCGACACTCATATATTTTTGTGCCCGAGTGCGCAGTTTCACATATATAAGTGGTACTATTTTACTTAAGGATTATATGAACTTTTCGTCTTTAAGTATCACCATGACTACTATTAGAGTCGTATCATTGATCTATCCTTGAACTTGCAGTGCTTCGTTGTTAAAGCATGCCATGTACTCCCACAAGGCTTATGGCTTATTTGTCTCATAGTTAGTAAATGCGTGATCGGCTTCTTCTAATCACATCCGCCCAAGAATTGGGTGACAAAAGCTCGGGCCAGCTTATTAAACAACGTAATGGACTTCCGTTTGAGCTTCCTAAACCATATTCAGGCTGGTCCTGTTAGTGTGAATGAGAATGTACGACATTTGATTGCATCTCGGACTCCATAGAGTTTCGTCCATGCCCGATAAGAATCTAAGTGCTTCAAAGCATCCTTAGACCCATCCTATGTCTTCATAGTTAGAAGCTTCAATTTCACCGGGACCGGCTACTTATTGATTTCGTCAATGAAAGGAGAGTAGACCTGGTCAACTAGGCTAACAAGGTCAAATTCGTCTTAGTTCTGCAACTTTTTCTTATCCCCAAACTGATCTTGGAGGAGGTGAAGCTAAGCTAACCAAGGATGATCCTCGGCTTCATCAGGTGATGCTTCCTTCCGACCCTGGTTGATCGCCACTCTTTGGTTCACTCCTATGTCTGATCTCGTTACACGGGCACATAGAACTTCCAAATGTTGAGTATAGGTTCTTTTAGGTTACTCTACGGCTGGCTACTCCTAACTAAACGTGATATGGAACGACTTCCTCCATTTTGAGAGGCTACTTGGTGCACTCAGTGCCCACTTCTTCAATCGTTACCCCCTAGTCGAAAACGATCGACAGGTCTTAGGTGTCAAAAGCGAACTTCTCTAAGAGCCTTGGTGGATGGGGCATTCACTTTCCCAGGGTCCCGCTTCAAGGTTGTTGATCTGTCCGGCGCGGCTTGCTCCCTGACTAGTGGATGTGTTACCACTTCCTGTTGTGCTTTTTAGTTCTTGGTAATGGCAGCCTGGCTTGGAGGGGGTTGTTCGAGTAACTCCATCAATCAACCTAGGTTTTGTGTCATTTCTTGCATTTGTTCTTCCAAGGTTGTAAACCTCGGATAAGCTTGCTCCGCTCTTTGCATAGGCTCCCCACCCTTAGGTTTCGGGTGGCTCTCGACTACATCTTGCTCTCGTTTCTTTGCAGCAACTCTTCTTGTAGTGTGCTCGTCGTCTAACTCTCCATCGACAACATAATTGTGACTTTGCTTATTCGTCATCTTCCAAGAAAAGTGAAAGAGTCTTGCATTTTGGGTAAAACATAAAATTGTCCCCATAGACGAAGCTAACTATTGCCAACAAATGGTTAACTGGGATCTACGGTAGAGGTTTATTTACCAAGGATGAATTTTCCAATAAAACAACGAAAAGTAGGCACACCGATGTTGTGTAAGCCAAATGGCCTTTGATGCCTTAGACAGTAATGTATTTTAGGAGAGTTTAGAGAGAGCTTGAGAACTTAGGATTAGCTTAAAAGGATTATGAGCGTATTTTAGCTTAACCTAGCTTAGATTCAATGGAGGATGACTTGATGTTTTATAGTAGTCTGACTCGTAGCCAAAGCTCATAGATTTGTTGATCTTGTAGCGTTTGACTAAAAAATAGCAGGGATTTCACGCTAAAATCCGAAAATTTCGATTTTAGCTTCTTACCAGGGGTTAATACGAACCGATGCAGCTCACTTAATGGTGGCTGAATGGTCATCAATTATAACATCAACCATTAAGCCGGGAATGAATATCGGTGTAACCCCTGCCCTTTACACTTAAGAGGCATAATGGTCTTGCCTCGAGGGTTACTTGGACTCTGCTAACCTTTGCAGGTCTTCACCTTCAGGGACGACCCCTTAACGGTGTGTGCCTCCTCGTCGTAACTCCAGGACGTTACCCCTTAAGATGCAAAAACCTAGAATGTTACTTGGACTCGATCGGCTCTTAGTGGAGCCCTGTCCCCCACAGCTTTCCCTTCTCTAGGGGGTGTTTACCTTTTATCCTCCCCTCAGGGTTCGGCTTTGGACTCGATCAATCATGACCTCCATGGCTTACCTCCCTTAAGGGGTGTTCAGTATCAGTGTAACTCTTAGCCGTTATTGGCGGATCGAGTTGTCACTTGGACTCGGCTAGCTCTTAAGCGAGCCCTAAAAGATAAAAGATGATTGGTTGTAGTACTTATTGTGTTAAATTAAATAACCAATCAATCTAAAAGATTAAGCTGATAAGTTCAGATACATTTAATTGTATGAACTCACACTCTCCCTCGTTTGTGGACTTATAAATTTTATAAATAAACAAGTGAATTTAATTATAAATAGGGAGAAAAATGACACGGTAGAGATTCGAGTTCAGGACCTCTACTCCGATACTATGTTGAATTATGTAAATCATCAATCAACTTAAATTAGGCACATTGGTGTCGTGTGAGCCACATGACCTTCGATGCCTAAGTCAATAATGTATTTTAGGAGAGTTTATAAAGAGCTTGAGAGGTTAGGATTAGCTTACAAGGATTATGAGCGTATTTTAGCTTAACCTAGGTTAGATTCAAATAGAGGATGACTTAACATTTTATAGTAGTCGGACTCGTAACTGATGCGGCTCACTTAATTATGGCTTAATGGTCAGCCGTTTGTAACGTCGGCCATTAAGCCGGGAATAAATACTAGTGTAACCCATGCCATTTACACTTAAGAGGTGTAACAGTCTTGCCTTGGGGGTTACTTGGACTCGGCCAACCTTTGTCGGTCTTCACCTCCACAGCCAACCCCCTTAGGGGTGTGGGCCTCCTCGTCGTAACTCCAGGACGTTACCCCTTAAGGTTCAACGACCTAGAATATTACTTGGACTCGGTCGGCATTTAATAGAGCTCTCACCTCCACGAGTTTCCCTTCTCTAGGGGGTGTTTACCTTCGATCGTCCCCTCAGGGTTCGGCTTTGAACTCGGTCAATCATGACTTCCATGGCTTGCCTCCTTTAAGGGGTGTTCAACTTGGGTGTATCTCTTGGCCGTTATAAGCGGATCCAGTTGTCACTTGGACTCGGCTAGCTCTTAGTTGAGCCCTAAAAGCTAAAAGCTGATAGGTTGTCGTATTTTTTGTGTTGAAGTAAATAACCAATTAATCTAAAAGATTAAGCTCATTGGTTCGGATACATTTAATTATATTAACTAACACTATCCCTCATTTGTGGACTTATAAATTTTATAAATGAACAGTGAATTTAATTATAAATGGGGAGGAAAACGACACGACAGTTATTCGAATTCAGGACCTCTACACCGATACTCTGTTCGATTATGTAAATCACCAATCAACTTAAAAATTGAAGCTGATAGGTTGTGATAAATTTAATTATATCAACTAACATATTTGAACGTCGGGGCATCCATCTCAAAACCAACTAGCTATGGAGGGAGTAGCTCACTTAAATGTGTTGAAGAATCCTTGCATTTTCAATGACTACAAGGTTAGTATTTCTAACATGCACCCTCAAGATGGTGTCATTTTTTGGAGAGCTATCTTGGATTTAGATTCAATTTTTGTCTCGAAATATACTCGTTGGGTCGGATCCAAAATTTTGGGATCATCAAATGCGCGCTTAAGTATTTGCCCGTTTGGATATAGTCCTTATAATTTTGGGGGATTAATAACTCGAAGCCCTGACACCATATTAGAAAGTGTGAGCATCCATCGCAAAACCAATTGGCTATGAAATGAGTAAGGCCACGTTATCTTATAAATTTGTTGAATCTCCACCTTCCCAACTTGGCCTGAAATACACCCGTTTGGTCACTCGTTTGGGTCTGATTTGAATTTTTGAGATCATTAAATGACCGCTTAAGTATTTGCCTCCTTGGGTGAGGTCCTCGAAATTTTTGGAGGACTAAGAACTCGGAGTTCTGATACCATATTATAAAGTGCGGGCATCGATCTCTAAATCAACTATGAGAGAAGTAGTAGCCCACCTTATCTTATGAATGAGTTGAAGAATCCTCACGAACAAATGGCTATAAGATGAGCATCTTTAACCTTTTATCTTTTAGTCTTCTCTTTTGGAGAAGATGAAATTTAGTTTGTTTGGTTGGCATTGTACTATATTTAATAACTTCACTACTATATTTGTTTAGGTTGGATTTGTTGTATTACAATCTTTTTTGGATAATATGTCATTCATTTTTTATCTTTTAGTTCTTTACTTGAAGAGAAGATTGAATTTAGTTTCTTTGTTGGCATTGTTGTTGTTTCTCTTTGAAACTTTTTTGGAATTGGATGATGAATTGATTTTCTTTGCTATATTTGGTTTCAAATAATGCAGGGTTTAATTTCAGCTTTATTTGGATTTTTATTTCCGCATACCATGCATTCCAAACATTCACTACTACAAATAAGGGAACAGGTGTCGGTCAAACCAAAATATTTTAAAAAACACTGATATTTCGTGTCTGTCACATTTGGTGTCGGTTTTTTGGTGTCGGTCAACACTTTTTGTGTCGGTCAAACCGACACCAAATGTAGACCGACACTAAAAAAAAAAAAATCAAAAAACCAGTCCATTTCACCCATTAGTGTCGGTCGGACCGACACGAAAGGGTATTGGTGTTGGTCTGGCCGACACCAAAAACTGGACCGACACTAAAAATTAAATTTTAAAAAAACGGTCCAGAATACCCTTTAGTGTCGGTCGAACCGACAAAAATTGGTATTGGTGTCGGTCTGACCGACACCAAACTTTTTCCTTTTCTCCCTCATTTCTCCTCGTTTTCTCCGACAACCCTCCATTTTTTCCTCTTTTTTCTTCTTCTTCACTCGAAAACTCCATTTTATCCCCCTAGAAACTTCTTTTCTTCTTCAAAACTTCATTTCTTCCCTAAAAACTCAATTTCTTCCCCAAAAAACTCCATTTCTTCCGCAAAAAACTCCATTTCTTTACTTCTTCTTCTTCTTAACCGCGGTCAAAAACACCCAGTTCATTTTTTTTGTCCCATTTCATCGAAACCCTCCATTCTTCTTCTTCTTCCCAAAAAACTCCCTTTCTTTAGTTTTCTTCTTCTTACTCGCGGCAAAAAACTCAATTTCTTTACTTTTCTTCTTCGTCCCCAAAAAGTCCATTTCTTCCTCCTAAAACTCCATTTTATCCTCCAAAAACTCCATTTCATCCTCCAAGAACTCCTCTACCCGCGGCTCTTTCTACACATTTGAAAGGTACTAATTAAATTTCTTTATTATTTTCTCTATTTTAACCCCGACTATTATTTCTTTGTTGTTATCATGTATACTATAATTTTTTATAGTGAAGTTCTACTAATTATTTAGGCGAATGCTATATTTTTTTAGTTTGCTAAACTTATGTATTTTGTTTATCTAATGTTCTTTGAATTATCACGTGTTCTTTGAAATAATGGAATAGCCAAACCTACATTATGCCTCCCTTAATTAGGGGGTTTTTGGTTAAGTAGTATTAGAAAAAAAATTTGGACTTGGTTAAGTAGTATTATGCTTCCATAGAAATTTAATTATTTATTTGTTTGTGGGTTTAGTTATATGTTCCAAGTTAGTGGCTTAAAAGTAAATAGTGACATTATTAAATTTTCTTTGGATTTTTACCTTTGTGTGTAGGTATTATTTTATTTGGGATATGGATAAGTTGTGGATGCTTAAGGATCGAATGTCGCAAGAATATTGTTTAGGCGTTGAGAGTTTTATAGAAAATGCTTTACGACATTCCAAAGAGTCAAATGTTGTTTGTTGTCCATGTTTGAAATGTGTGCATGCCAAGTACCAAAATGTGAATGTAGTAAGAGACCATTTATTTATAAATGGTATCGATCTAAGTTATGACACGTGGATTTGGCATGGAGAATCTATATCGAAGAAAAATAGAAATATTGAAAGCGATGTTCCAATCGAGCAAACTATTGATGAGGATTTGGATGACCAAATACGTATATTTGAGGCTGGACACGATTATTTTAATGACAAATCGCCAATATTTGAGCAGTCATTAGAGGATGCCAAGAAACCATTATACCCAAATTGTACTAATTTTACTAAGATATCTGTATTGATTAAGCTTTCTAATTTGAAAGCAAAGTTTGGATCAAGGGATAAGAGTTTCACAGAGTTTTTTGAACTATTGAGCGTTCTACTACCTTTTCCTAATGAAATTCTGATATCTACCTATTATGCCAAGAAGATTTTAAGTACATTAGGAATGAATTATGAAAAGATTCAAGCCTGCATCCATGACTGTTGTTTGTATCGGAAAGAACTCGCTAATGTCGAATTGTGTTCTACATGTGGAACATCAAGATGGAAAGTTCGAAAGAATGCTGAAGTAGGGGGTAAAAATATTCCAGACAAAGTCATGTGTTATTTCTCTCCCATTCCAAGATTTGAACGAATGTTTCAAAGTAATGAAACTTCAAAATTATTCACGTGGCATACTACTGACCGACAGGTTGATGGAAATATAAGACATCCAGCCGATACACTCTCATGGAAACAAATAGACGAAAGATGGCCCGAATTTAGTTTAGAATCGAGGAATCTTTGTCTAGCCTTATCAACAGATGGTGTTAATCCACACGGAGACCAAAGTACTAGATATAGTTCTTGGCTAATGATGTTGGTTACTTACAATCTACCTCCATGGTTGTGTATGAAGCGTAAATACTTGATGTTAAATACATTGATTTCTGGACCCAAACAACAAGGAAATGACATAGATGTCTATTTAGCGCCATTAATCGACGATTTGAAAATGCTATGGAACAGAGGTATTGAATGTTTTGATGCACACCGTCAACAATGTTTCACCTTGAAAGCTATTTTGTTGTGGAGCATTAATGATTTTCTTGCATACGGTAATTTATGTGGGTGTACTGTAAAAGGGTATCATGCATGTTCGATATGTGGAGAGAAAACAACATCTACTTATTTATCTATGTGAAAAAAGATGACATACCTTGGAAATTGGAGATATCTACCTATTGGGCACCCATATAGATGACAAAAGAAAGCGTTTAATGGGGAACAAGAATTCGAAGTAGTTTCTTAACCGTTAAGCGGTGAAGAGATTCTTGCAGAACTAAATACTATTCAATTAACCCATGGTAAAGGACCTAGAAAAGAGCAACATGCAAACACTTATTGGAACAAGAAATTAATTTTTTTTTTTTTTAGTTTTAGTATTGGAAACACTTTAACGTGCGACATTGTTTAGATGTCATGCACATCGAGAAGAATGTTTTTTCTAATATTATTGAAACCCTACGTGATATTTCTACCAAAACAAAAGTTGGGTTAAAAACACGTCTAGACCTAGTTGAGTTGAATTTCAGATCTGAGTTAGCTCCAAAAATGGGAGAGAAAAGAATATTCTTGCCTCCAGCATGTTACACACTAACAAGAAATGAGAAATTCAACGTGTGTAAAACATTATCTGGAATTAAAGTACCTGAAGGATATTTATTCAACGTAAGTAAAACAATGTCGATTAGTGATTTGAAACTTTACGGGTTAAAATCACACGACCATCATGTTTTGATTCAACAACTACTATCTGAAGCAATTTGTGTTATTTTGCCTAAACATGTTCGATACGCTATCATTCGTCTATGCTTTTTCCTGAATGTTATATGTTCTAAGTCGATAGATTCAACTAAGTTGAAAGGATTTCAAGATGATGTAGTGGTCACTTTATGTCTTTTGGAGAAGTTTTTTCCACCATCATTTTTCACAATAATGGTTCACCT